>JAOVVB010249440.1:0-20569 GCA_028570985.1 Heterobranchus longifilis | reverse complement strand
AATCCGCCACCCTCACGAACACCCTCCTCTCCATTAGTTGATTTTTTTTAAATGGTTTTGTTTGTCTTAAACTCTGGAGAAAAAAAACTGCTTCTTCCATATCTTCTTCCACGACACCAAAGCAGTCCCGAGTTTTAAACAGTAGACCATTTTATTCCCAAGAAAATGTAAGAAAATATCCTCGCTCCCTCCTTTGGCAACTTACTGTAACCCACTAATAGAATATAAAAGGTCAGATGAAACCTATGCTATTATAGTTCACTTCTTAAATAAAATGGCTACACTGGGAGGGCTTTGGCAAGAAGCTGTTCCGACATAACTGAAGGGTGATTTTAAAAAGTTAATCTTGAACAACGTGTGATCCTTGAACATAGGAGTGTAACTCTGAGGAGTCGTGTGTGCTTAAAAATATATATATCAGGTGTTCTGCATTTTTCCTTTGTGAATGTTAATTTTGCTCTCCTCGTGATAACTTGCTGTTTCTCAATCCTGATTTTTTTAAAAAAGCTAAAAGGAGGAAAGACATCTGTTCTGATTGTTGTTGACAAGTCAATGAATGTCTCTCTTACCTCCTCGAGTCCTTTTATGTCCTTTCATGCAGCTTTGCGTTGTTTCGCTTTTCTTTATTTAGTTTCTTTTTCTCCTCTTTGATTGACACCTTCAACATTTTTTTTTTTTTGAATTCTTCCAACATTTCCCCCCTGTCTCGTGTGTTTTCACCTGGGTTGTATGTCGTCATTGGTTGAACTTTTTACATATGTGTTTTTTTGTTTGTTTATTGGACTTTTGTTGTGTTTTGTCACTGTTGTCATCTCATCCGGTTTTTTGTGTCAGTTTCTAATTATGAGCATTAAGAAAACATGTTTAGGCGAGACTTGGTGGTCTCTCCACATTTTTTTTTTTGTTTTCAAAACACCTGTATGCGGAATAAATGACAAAAAAAAAGTCAATCTGTGTTGAGCGTCTTTCATTTTCCATAGCTGGATATTTATGAGAAGGTGGATTAATTTGGTAAAAGGTAGATATGAGGAAAATAAAAAATCAAACATTTATAAAATCTACCATATCATATAGGCCTATTACTTCTGTAGACTTGCTGAATATACTGGTCTGCAATCAATTTGCATATTTCAGTAACTACATCAAAATGTATACAAAAGGCTGAAAAATATTATCTTTGTAGGCTATACCTTGTCTCATCAAGATCAGATGTTGACAAAGCCAAGCCCAAAGATTATATGTTGCCAAATATGTTGCAGACAATTAATTTGCATTCAAATTAAATCCAATATAGTATAATGCCAATTTGAGGCTTTTTCTGAAGGTCTTACTTTTTTAAATTTGTACTTTTACAAGGTTTTCTCAAGATCTATTGCTATTTTTTCAGTGAATGGTCCAGTTTTAAGGTATAAAATGTATTAAGGTACAGGCAGTGTGAGTATTACTGCAGGGCATGCCCTACATTTTTAGGGTACTGTGATAAAATGTAAAGTTTTGCAGCTGTCACAACCCTAACAGTAAGAAAATATATGAGATGTGTTGCTAATAGTGTTGCATTCAAATGTTCACCACTATCATGCATTTATATAATTCACAGATCTTTTAATACAGGGATAAAAACTGTAACGAACACTACATTTCAATTAGTAATGTGTTTTGATGCTATTAAAGGGTTTTTATGTCAATAATGTTTATATAGAAACAGTAAAATGTACTGCTTTAGCGAACAATGGGAAATAAACTGGATTCCTCAAAAGACCCTGAACGCCCCCCGGTGACGCTGCTGCTGCTCAGCCGCGGACCAATCAGCGAGTCGGGGCGGCGCTCACTTTTCTGGAGAAGAAAGACTCATCTGGAAACAACCGTTAGTCGCCATTTTGAAGAGGTCGATTTGCAAACGCCGGTCAAAGACCGTTGTTACGCAGCAAATTTATAACGTGTATTTTGGTATTTTAATCATAGTTTTCGCTTATATAAGGACCAATGTCTCGATTTAACCACAATCGCGGCGGCCTTGGGATGAATCATTTCCAGCAACGCAGAGGCGGCGGTGGGCCCGGCGGCCCGATGCGGGGTGGGCTAATGGGAAACCCACATTTCAGGAACCATCCTTTCCAGAATCAGAACCAAAATCGGAGGGGAGGAAATAATAACTTCAACAGACCGCACAATCAGGGGCCACAGACTCCCCAGAAGCCAATCATCCCTCCGCCAAGTCCTGGCCCGGCTCTTACCATGAAAGGCCCGATGCAGCAGCAGCAGAAGGCGCAGGAACCGGCACAGCAACCGCAGAAACCGACAACCCCTACCCCGACCCCTCAGTCGAAGGTTGAGGTAACCTCGCCGAAACCTACCATAACCTCCCCTCCACCTAACCAGGCAAACAAGAACCAAAACCAGCCGCTGAAGTCGCCAGTAGGAAATGCTAACGGGCAACAACAGCAGAAGCAGCAACCTCCACAGCCGAGCCCCAAGGCACCCCCCCAACAATGCCAGAAGACAGAAGTCCAACAGAGCCAGAAGACAGAACCCCAACAGGCCCAGAAGCCCGTGCCCCAACAGAGCCCGAAGACCGTGCCCCCACAGGGCCAAAAGACGAACCCCCCACAGGACCAGAAGACGAGCCCCCAACAGGGCCAGAAGAGTAGCCCCCAACAAGGCCAGAAAACAGGACCCTATCAGGGCCAGAATCAAGGCCAGAGGAGCGGGCCCCAACAAGGCCAGAGGGCCGGGCCCCAACAAGGCCAGAGGACCGGGCCTCAACAAGGCCAGAGGCCTGGGCCCCAACAAGGCCAGCGGCCCAGCCCTTATCAAGGCCAGAAAATGAACCCTTATCAAGGCCAGAGGACGGGGCCACCTCCGATGAAGCCCAGACAAGAGTCAGAGAAAATGGACACAAGCAACGATGCAGCGGAGTCAGATGGGAGTCAGGAAAAGGTATGTTTTATTCATAGATATGTTTTTGTTTTATATATTTATAGTATTCATTGTTTGTAATTTCTGTTTTTATTATTTTAAGCATTTTCGGTCATGAATGGCGTCGACCGTCATTGTTCGCTAACGTTAGCTTATTCAGTACTGGCTCTATTTCAAATACATTGCAGCCCGCGCGGGCGGAGTTACCCTGCATTCTCTTAACGGGTTCCTGTAGTCTGCTGCTGCTGCTTACTCCGGTACGGGCGATGACTAAAATCAAGCGCACCCTACTTTATTCGCTCGAGCTATCCGCCATCTTGTCTAAAATCCAATGACACAAATGCAAAATGTGTGTGGTTAAACAAAGAACATGTAGTAACGGTATGTAATGTTGATGTTGTACACCAACACACCGGTTACCACTTGTTTTCTTGACTCATCTTGTGTGCGCTAGTTTGCCGAGAATTAACAGCAGAAAATATAGGTCAGACAGTCTTGTTTTTCAGAATGGGGGATGGGCTGTTGGTCAGGGGAATAAAGTCATGAATGAACAAGCACGCACACAAACAAAGAAAGCATTATATCAGCATGAGATAGCCTACGGTTGTTTTTTTTTTAAAATCCCCGTTCTTAAATATCCTGTCGCGTGTTACTTTCTGTCTGTATAATTGTATTTAGGTAATTGAGAGTTTTAATGTTGAATCGTTAATCAATTCACAGGCGTTCAGGGCAACACTGTCCATGCTGCTGAAACCCGGTGAGAAGACGTACACACAGCGGTGTCGTCTGTTCATTGGAAACCTGCCCAACGACATCACAGAGGAGATTTTCAAGAAGCTGTTCGAAAAATATGGAGAGCCCAGCGAGGTCTTCATCAATAAAAACAAAGGCTTTGGCTTCATCCGTTTGGTAAGACATTACATCATTAAACATACCATGTGCCAGTTTAACATCACGTGTCTATGATCTTTTATTAAACACTGCTTGTCGCTAACAATTATTTGGTGATTTCTAATTAAATGTTTAGTCTATGAAAAGTGGAGGAAAAAAAATGTCACAGTAGTATTTAGTAATGTCGTGTTTCTTGTAGGAGTCCCGTGCACTTGCAGAGATCGCAAAAGCAGAGCTGGACGACACGCCGATGAAAAACAGACCCCTGCGCGTCCGATTTGCCACACACTCTGCGGCTTTGTCCGTGAAGAATCTGTCGCCGTTTGTCTCCAACGAGCTTCTGGAAGAAGCGTTCTCACAGTTTGGAATGGTTGAGAGAGCCATCGTCATCGTAGATGACCGCGGGCGCCCCACAGGCAAGGGCATTGTCGAGTTTGCCTCCAAACCCGCGGCTAGAAAGGCCCTGGATCGGTGCAACGAGGGCGTCTTCCTGCTCACCTCGTAAGTAGAGTTTAAGTTTCAAACGCACACATGTGCAGTGTGCATAATGAATCGATGTACTCCCATAAAACATGCTTGAAACCGATGCTTATTCGTCTTTGTTTCACCCCTTTCAGGTCCCCTCGGCCCATCGTCGTCGAGCCTCTGGAGCAGTTTGATGATGAAGATGGTCTTCCAGAAAAACTGGCACAGAAGAACCCCAGATATCAAGCGTAAGCACATCGCTGTTTATCCCCATTCATTTGCCTTCATAGAGATACATAGAGCTGTTTTGATTGTGAGTTGAATAACGTCCACCTCTGATACAATCATCTTTATTACACATGTTGTTTTATATAAGTCATTGTTTTGTGAGCAGCATATGGTGGGGTGGGGGTGAGGTTCAGGGATTGCAGCTGTTCAATTGTGTGTGTGTGTGTGTGTGTGTGTGTGGTAGCAGATGTTAATCTGTAGATCAAGGGAAGAACAGATGTCTGCAGCCTTTAAACCCCCACCCTCAACTAACACATTTACATATTGCTTCCTGTATGAAGTAGCCCCTTTCAGAACTGTAGTAGCTAACGCAGACTACAGTCCCTTTGCCTCTTCTCCAAATGTTTAATTAATATGCATTTTCCCTCCCAAACAAATAAGTTGAACGAGGGTTTCGTGAACATGGTTTGAAAGCAAATAAACATGTTTAATCTTTTTCTAAAAAAACACGAGAAAAAACTGATCAGGAGGAAGGAGTTTTTTGGATAGATTTCTAAATGGAGAAGCAAGGGACTGTAGCCTGCACTCGCTACTACAGTTCCAAAAGGGGCTTTGTATGAAGCTGACTACTAATGAAACGGTCAAGTCAAAAAAAATTGGCCAGTTTCAAAAGATTTGGTTAAAAAATACTGGTTAAAATGAAATCTGCCATTGACAGTTTGGCAAATGTTGTTCAGGCACCGATGTTACTAAACAGCATTTATTCATTCATAATTTTTCTAATGTATTGTGAAATGACTTTAATATTTGGTATTCATATATGGATGAGGGTCATGGTCTATTGTGTTGTGGGTCTACAGAGAGCGTGAGGAACCTCCTCGTTTTGCTCGTCCCGGCACTTTCGAATACGAGTACTCCAAGCGCTGGAAGTCCCTGGATGACATGGAGAAGCAGCAGAGGCAGCAGGTGGAGAAGAACATGCGCGAGGCCCGCGAGAAGCTGGAGAGCGAGATGGAGGACGCGTTCCACGAGCACCAGGCCAACCTGCTCAGACAAGGCAAGTTCAGTGGTATTGCTGTCAGGTTTAAAAAAAGAAACAGCCATGCTGCTTCTATTTTTTTGCTATTTATCAATAGAAAGTGCCACAATTGAATGTGTTGGTTTCATGTTTCCTTTCAGATCTGCTGAGGCGACAGGAGGAGCTGCGGCGCATGGAGGAGCTGCACAGTCAGGAGATGAAGAAGAGGAAGGAGATGCAGCTCAGGTATTTATTTATGTAAAATATCTGGGCGTCCTATCGTAAACACAATGCTCCTTCCATCGAAATGGAGATTAAATCTTATTTGTTGATATTAATGCTAAACCTGGATCACACGATTAATGTTTTCCTCTTTTGCGAACAGGCAAGAAGAAGAGCGTCGCCGGCGGGAAGAAGAGATGATTCGCAAGAGGGAGATGGAAGAACAGATGCGCCGCCAGCGTGAGGAGAACTACAGGATGGGCAACTTCATGGATGTGAGTTAAACTTAACTTTATAATACAAGACGATTACATAATGCAACGAAGCAAGATGGATCATCAATATTTGTCTGGTTTAATATTTATTTCCTTGTCTGTTTATATTACAGAGGGACAGGGAAATGAGACTCAATTCCAGTGGAGCTTTGGGCATGGGTGGTAAGTTATTTTTCAGTAATTTCATTGAGGACGATTCAGTTCAACAGCACTGCGAACTACAGCCATCGACATTTTCTGCATTAGTTTTAGCTAATGAGGAAATGGCAAATGTAGCTAACACAGGACCCTTGTTTGTTCTTCACAATGTTGTAAGATTCCCATATGAAATGGCAGACTGATATCTAAATAAATGTAATATATCTTGTCTGATTTATATTAAATCAGCTTTGCCATCAACAGGCCACATTGGAGTTTGTCTTAACAAGTTTATTTCAAGTTAGTCTGACTTACCATGGAAACAGTGCCGGCATAAAGCTTTATACTTCTGCTCCGAGAGGAAACCCCGGTGGACAGGAAGTCCCTCCTCCCCTTCGTGTGGTTCTCAAAGTCCTGTCGCTGCAGCTCATGGGTGTATAATATGCTGCAGCCGGGATGTGATTGGTTTAAAGAAATACAAGTTTTTTCCCCCCTATACCAGAGTGAAAGCCACTCAATCCAGACCTCCCTCCAGCGCATAGGTCTGGCTATGCAAGACTAATTTCAAGTGCACTATATGTATTTGACTTGTTCTGTTTCTGTTAGATATGTCCTTTGGTGGCAACAACCAGAAGTTCCCCATGAGTGGACTGGGCTTCGAGGGACAGAAGGGAATGGGAGCTGCTGCAGGAGGCCTGATGGGCAACGAAATGGTAACGTATCCCACTTTTTGGAAGATCAGTAGTTAATGTAATATGCGTTTTGGCTTTCCTTTTTGTCGGAGAGACTCCCAGCTGATCTTTTAACACGGAAGGCCAGCTGGCCAAGCAGGGATGGGAAATTATGATTTGTGCTCCCAGCTGTCTTCGGGTGGCTTGCTGGTTGTTGAACGTGACAGATACGCTGCCGGCCTGATGAGGTTTCTTTCAAAGGCAAGCCAAGCCCCCTCAGTTACCTTAACATGAGTCTTAATGCTTTCCAGCCAAGAAACCGTCAACCTGCACTAAATCATAAGGAATTGCTCTGCGATGTGCTCTCTGACAGCTGTAGACAGACATCAGCGGCTCTGCTCACTCTTATCACACCATTGGTGTAGTGGACTGCTGTTGCAAGCCCTGTCTCACGTGAGCTGGACAGGCACTTTTTCTTGACCGGAGGCAGACTGTCATCTACAGAGTTTTTTCCCCACAACTCTTGACAATGTGCTCATTTAGTCTTAAATAACCTTTTTCGTACTGTGCTAGCAGTTTCATGCCTGTCTGTCATGACAAGAAAGGACGTTGTATATGAACAGACTGTGTATTTTTGGGTGGCAGTGTGAAATCCTGTGTAAATCTCATTTTTGTGCTACAAGCCGATTTTGAGACCTGAAAGTAGGGGTGTAGTTCATCTTCCGGACCAGCAACCTTTACCTTCTCATCAACATCTTTTTTTTGTAACTGAGCATTTATAATGCTTTTAGTGCAGGCTGATGGTATAAGGCATTACATCTTTAAACAATGTTCAAAATTATATATTACAGCAGGATTAATTGACGGGGGCAGGCAAACCTTGTGACCATTTGTGTTCAGGATGACATTAGTGAATACCACACTAAGGTTGAGATCTATGCTTCTGGCAGAATTGTACTACCAATGTTAGGTTGGTTTCTGGAGGCAGTTTACTGTAAGAACTGTAGGTGAAAAGCATTTCCACAATACTTAACTTTTTAATCAAGCTTTGAAGTTCTATATACGTTGCATTTGCTGTATTAGTATATGCGTCAACTGATGCCTAGTTCACATTACACGACTTTTAGCCCTGATTTTCCACTCGCCGTCAATTTTTGGAGTTCCCCAATAAAAGCCCCCGATCAGAGGCAAATCGCCGCTGGTTTGGCAATCACAAATTGATCGTATTGTGAAAGACTCGATATCTGGACCTGTCGGGGAGTCTGTCGGACACTGTGCCGGCTGCGATGATTGCCGATTGTGGTCACTTGAACAACAGGTTTCCACCACGACGTGTCCCAGAAGTGGCTCTGCTAAAAATATGTGCAACGTCTGTTTTTGACGGCAGCATGTTGCACAGAGACTCGATCATATATCGCATCATTACACTGTTTATAACATCTAAACCACCACCACAAATCTTTGATCTGTGTCATTATCTGCTTTTACAGCATTAACTGTGTCTGTAGGCTACAGCACAACAAAGTAGGAAATAACCAAAAAAACGAATATCAAGGAAAAATGACCAAATCAACCAAACCTGCAAGTCAACATGTGTTGTGTGATCTAGGCATTACTGAACGGTTTTGTATTTGGAAAAAATGGTGCACTTCGCATTTGTAGCTTTTGACAACTCAAATGTTGTTTACTCATGCTAATAAAAGCATGCCCTAAATATTTAGTCTTGCTTTGAATTTAAAGCACCATTTTCCTCTAAAGTGATTGTAGAGAAGGCGTTCTTGGGAACCGAAAATGTTTTTTTAGGTTCAAGGTTGTTGGCAATGTTGATGTTGGACAATCCATGAAGTGTTGACACGCTGCAGTTTTATAGTAACATCTGAATATAAAGCTCAGTAAAAGTCTTTAATTATTTACTAGACTGAGCAGACTGATCCAGGATATATTCTCCATTCTTACTACATTACTTGTTATGTTGTGTTTTAGGCTTGGGCGGTATCCAGGTATTTCGGTATACCACAGGATTTAGATCCATTTAAATCCAGATGGCATGGTTTTCAGTACCATCAAAAATACAGATGCTCCTCTTTTTATAGAGAAATGCTGCATTATGGTTAGGTACTACCTATTGTAGTGCGGTACTCTGTATCGACAAGTACCCAAATGTAAGTACTTGTACTTGTGCATCCTTAGTCCGCGGCGCCCTTTTCTGCACTGTAGTGTCAACAAACGTCATGTAGATGATGCCGCAAGTATATTCTGCTATGAATAACTGACTTATTCTGTCTGTCTCTCCTATACTATGGACAGCGCCGCACCTACACCCCCAGCAAGAATATATGGAAGAAGGGTGCTTATTTCCCCATCTGCTTAAATAGCTCAAATCTGCACATACTCCTTGAAAAATGCTTGATTTTCAGCATAATCTGGTGTTTCATCCACACAATCACTCATGTAAACCAAAAATCTTTTAATATTTGAAATGAAACGATCCAGTCGTTTGATTTGCTTGACCCCTGGTGTCTCACACCAGACTAACCCCAATCCAGACTCTCAGCATTGTTTGCTAGATAACGTCATACATGCTCAGATTAGCGGTATGGAAAAATAGATACCGCCCAAGCCTAGTTCTGTTCTTCCCATATTGTTCCACTGTAGCCTTGTGTTGTAAACCAAAGCCTCGCCCTCTGTTGGAGTTTTGGCTTTTGAGACCATCACTCTTTCTCACACTATTCTAGTTTCACAGAGCATGTCTGAATTGGCATATAATGTGCATATTGGTAAATTGCTTTCTTGTTGGGAGAAACCGTTGTTCTATATGTCTTGTGCAATGTTTACATGTTACTGTGCCGATATTCTACACGTATTTCTGGTACAGTCCTTATACTTCAGATTATGGTCCCATTTGGACCATTAAGTTTTTCCATTTTATCAGCGCAGTGCCATAAGAGGTGCTGTGATAGCCGGACAGTAAATTAATAACTATTTCTGCTCGGGGAAACATTGCAACTCACTTAATTCAGTCAGAATTTGTTACAACGGCACTTAATTTCATTCTTTTTTTTTTTTCCAAATTTCTAAAGAAACCTGACTTCTGCCTGCAACAAACGGAATATGAAAATGTTTGCCTCTCATTTATAACCTTTTTATAGATTTTTTTTTAATGAATCCCTCCATTGAGAGGTTGTCATATTCAATGATCTTGAAAGGTAATTAGCATTTACAAAATGCTAGACCTACAAAGTAGTAAGGTGGTCTATAGGCTAGTCTTGGCATGCACTGGAGAGACCATACTAGGTAGGCACTGACTAACGAAAGCATTACCCTCTCTTCCTTTTCCGTATGTAACCTGTGGCACCTGTGGACCTTCATATTGGAACGAACGTTTTCTTCGGATGTGTCTCCTGCTGGTTGTCGTAAATCTCACAATATAAAACAAAACCCCCTCTATTGCCGTACCTTTTTATACACTTCCATATGGACATGAACTGTGTGCTTGCGCACTTGAACCCATACCATCCTCCCTCCTATCTGCCTCCCTGGCAAATTGACCCCCCCCCCCCCACAGCGTAGCGAGCGTTTCGCCCAGGGCGGTCCTAGGGGAATGGGTGCCGGTAACGCCGGGTTTGGCAGGGTCCGCGAGGAGTTTGACGGTCCTGCTAAGAAAGCCCGTTTTTAAAACGCTGCTCTTTGATGCTCCCAGCGGCACCATTTGTATAAATTCTTCATAACAAACATGTTGAAGCGCATTTCTTGTATTTAAGTTTAAATTGTTGCTACATTTTAGCCTGACAATTTACTCATTTTATGACAGTCAATATTTTCCTTTTTTATTTTGTATTGTCAGTAGTATGGAAAGATGGGACACCCTCGTGATCATTAGTTCTTTCTGACCAATGTATAATTTTCTTTTCTAGATGTATTATGCTCTGTGAGTCGCCGTGATAATTGTAACATTTTTCTCTACCTTCTATGGCTGTGTTTTGTGCCATACAATTGGAGTCAAAGCATGTATTATAATAAAGAAACATTGGTTCTACCAGGACAAACCGTTAACATTCATTCCTAAAAGTTTAAACGTACACTACGTTAAAAAAGCAACCATATACCAACTATTGGTAGTTTGTAAATAATGTGGATACAGCTGCCACATTAGGTCTTAAAGGGTCTATGTGTTATCTCTGCCGCAGTCCTGACCTCTTTCGTTCAGCGATGTGTATAACATAATCTAAAAAAAAAACCGATGTGTGGCCCCGCCTGACATATACTTGCTGCAAATCCCCTATCCCCGTCCTTTTGTTTCTTTATTTTCTTCCCATCAAATTCAAATAACTAGCTGACACCATCACAATCAGCATTCTCAGTAAAATGTCAGTGTCTATTATACTTTTAACAAAGAAGGAATTAGGCTGGGGCATGGCTATTGCGTAATGGCACTGGGAATTATCCATTTTTAATGCACAACTTTGCTATTTCTCTCCACAAACACTGCTCAGTGGAAATGGGAGGACATGAAACATGAAAACTTTAAGATATTTTTCATACTTAACTGGCTGCATTGAGCTCTTTACTATGTCTACAGTTAAACTGCAGGAGAGCAGAAATACAACACATAGATCCTTTAAGAAAGCCTCTGGTATAGTGTGTGTGGGTGGACACACTCGTATTCTTATGATCATTCTGCTCATATCATGTACTCAGTCTGTCAGTGACACACAGTCCACGTTAGTGTGTTTTGTGTGCACAATTAGAAGCTATTGACTACGTTTACATGCAGTCCATTATATTAGAATAATTGGGTTTAATATGAATGTTTTTTTGCTCAATCAGGCAAATGGGTCAGAAATCTACTTGCCTGAATTCAGTTTTTACTTGAGGTTATCAAATAACTTTGGGCAGTCCTTTTCACTGAGCCCTGAATAAAATTAAACTGGTTTCCATTGAGCCGGCTTTGGTTGCATGCAGGTAAACGGTCCGAGTGGACGGCGGTTTCGCTTTTTTATTACCTTTTTTTTGTTGTTATTTATCTGAATTCATATGCAGACGTGTTTATAGAGGCGTCACCTCAACTCCAACTCCGTTCTTGCATTTCAAGTTGCTAATCGGACCCTAAACGATGGCCGACGCACGGAAGCAGTAGTCATATATGCTGGCTACTCTGGAAGCACAAGAATATTGCTCATTGCCCACAGAGGCTAAATTGTCAGCAGACTATTAGCCAATGGCTTCAGAGATTTGGCTTTCACTGACTCAGTTTGTCTCTTAATGATGTGTTATTGGACATCAGTATGCATCTTTTTTTGGCAGTGAGATGTATAAGATGTGCAAAAGTGCTTCAGTGTGTAGATGTTGCGCATGTATTAAAAGGTGTAGGCAGTTATAGTTGAGCAATACCCTAATTTCCCAAAGTGGCTACAATCTTTCAGTTGGCGCCCAGTTACTGTGTAATGAATTAGACAGATGGTCCGATACAAACCTGCATGTAAATGTAGTCATATTCAGTTCAGGTCAGGACTTATTTTCAACAGTCTGTATGTTAAAAGATCACAAAATGAAGTCTTTACAGAATTAACAAAGTTTTATCTGAATCGAATGTCCATACCATAGTTGCACTCTTTGTTGGCACGAGTAAATCTGCCTTTGCATGACTGGCAAGGGGCTCAGTCGGGACTTGACGCAAACATGTATTGTGATCTAGTTTCTCGTGGTTATCGTGCCTTCAAAACAAAGCTTAATATATCCAATCGTTTAATATTTCTATGGATGGAAATGGCAACCCAAAGCCAATGTTGGAAAATGGATATAAATCCTACACTTGTACTGCTGTACTGTGCCGAAGCATTCACTGTGCTGGACCTGTAAGAAGACAAGATTTCCAGAGTTTCCATTCTGTGCCATGATAAGTATAAGCAAGGTAAACCGCAGTGGAATATGTGGCTCGTCTCTGCTTCACCTTTTCCACTTTATGTTACTGAGAAGACATTGACGTTTGCCCATTTATATCTTGTCACTTCACAAAAAGAAGACTGATTCTTTGTTTTAAAAATGATTTTACATTGTGATTTGAATGTATTGTGTTGCACGGATCCGTTCTTATGTGGCTGGATACAAAACCAACATGGCTGAAAGAAGTTCTTTCTGTAGTTAACTGTTGGTAACATAGGAGCCTTACTGTGCTATAGCTGGGTCCACAGTGCATTTTGTTATTTTCCTCAGATCTGGTGAATTTGTTGTTCTCACACTGCTTCATATCATTAATTGGCGTTCATCAGGAACCCATTGACCTGCACCTTTCTGCATTTCAGGACACAACATGCCAGCTGTAGTATTACTGTAGCTGTAGTTGCATTATAGTCATCTGAGGCAATATGACGACACACAAGAGGCCACAAATGGATAAAAAAGAACCTTTAACAACCTTATGGCTGCCTTCTGCCCAGGAGCCTTCAAAATGGAGAACAATAAAAGCATAATTGAACAATGAGATGGCTTGAATTACCAAATGGGAAACCCCTTTTGTTGACATTTGGATCAGATTACAGCTAAATCCTGTAAATTGATGAAAGGCTTGCTGTATAAAGAAAAAGTCAACTTATTAACAATAACCTGTTATATAGCCATCAAGAAAGAAAAGAAAAACAGTTTTAAACCCTCCATTGTTCACGCTTCTTGCAACTGAAATTCACATCTTTACTCTGCTGCCCAATCTGGCCACTCCCCATGAATCACGTCCGTACCTGTTGAGGTATTTTAACACACTTTGGCATCAGATCTACACATGCACACACTAAGCAAGATACAGCCTGGATTCCCTGTAATCAGAGCCAAAAAGATACTCTGGTTCCTTTTAATTAACAAATTGGATAAACACAATAGTCTGTGGTTTACCCATCATTTCCCACAATCATCCTTTACATCTAATGTCACATCACACACCATTGTGTGGTAGGAGGAGATGGGCTGTAAAAGTGAGTGTAAGTATTCTTGTGTTGATGACTTTTTGAGATTGAACACATTTCCTTTAACCCTGAAGTATAATTGTTTCACTTGACTGTGTTTTTGTGATGGAGAATATGCTGAGAGATTAAACAGGGCACTTCATTTTTTTTCCTGATACTAGCTTGACGGACAATCTGTGGACTGTTGAACGTGTTTACATTATGTGTAGTTGACAAAAGTGCCCTTTAGAATAGCACAGCTTTTGATACTACTTTTATAATGCTGATGAATAACAACAATAAGCTTTGGAGTCACTTGTATAGTATGGCTGTCGCGATAACCACACTATTGCAATACGGTGCTGTTGACAAGCCAACAGCGGTTTATGGCAAGCAATCACCACGAGGCTAGACCTACACTTCCAATGCGTGTGTATTGAATGTTAAATAAATTCATAATGAAAACAACTGTTAACAATGTAATTTTGCGGGGGAATTTGGCCGATGGTGGGTGAATTTGATCAACCCACCAGCCACAAGGGTTGGGTCGTTTGAATTTTATCGATTCTGGTTCTTAACGATTCCTAGTTTCGATTCCAATAAGGTACAAAAAAAGAGATAAAATGTTTAAGGTTAGTTGAATTTAGTACTAATCGGTTCTCATTTTTTAACGGGTACCCGGTTCTTGGAAATTTGCTATCGGCTCTCGGTTTTCGATTCCTAACCCTACCAGCCACGGTAGCTGATTGAATCGCTCCATCTAAAGTCTGCTTGAAAGCAGCGGGGATAAGGGCTCCGGTTTGTTCCCTTTTCCTCGTCCTGGTGATCGCCACACAATCGGCACGAATGTACGTTAGCATGTTTGACATGCGGCGGAGCAACGTTGACGCGCCATCCTCGTCTTATGCAGAATTCTCTCTCCGTTGATGTTGTAGCTGACCCGGAACCCGCAGACGGGACTTCCAGCTCCGCCATTTAATTTGCACTCGCCATACTGCGACTCGCATGCTAGTCTGCGTGTTAGGCTAACCTCAGCACCTGTTGCTAACGGCAGACAGCTAAACGTAACCGGGCGGAACTCGCGCTTGTGAATTTTGGATCCGCATTACGTGTATCAATCTACATATGTGCTCACACCACCCTAAATCACTGCAGCCCAATTGTTGAGTGCTTTTTTGTAAACGGTAAGTGTCCAACGGCTGACTTTGGACAACATTTGGTCCTCTTAACTGGATGACCACAATGCATCCTTGTGTAGTTCTTTTGATTTGTCTAATGGCTGCCAAAGCATCAAGACACCAAGAAACTTTACAGTGACTTGTAGTTTTCCACTTGTGCACAGTATGATAATGTACCCTGCACATTAACTCAAAATATATTAAGAATTTTTGCTTTGTTATAAAATGTAAATCCTCCTCCTTAGTGTGGCATCTGAAAACCCTGCAACATCTGAAATGGCTGCAGTGGACTACAGATTCTTGGTATTATATTTTGGTAATAGACTTGGAGTGTTCATCTGTAATGTTACGTGTGTTTGTGTGATGTACATTTCTTCTTTAACAGGTTTGACCAGCTTTAACGTTTGTGGACTGTGGAGGGATTTGTGGCTGTATAGCTTCAGCAAAGAAACCTAAACACTGGACTTGAGTGCAGATTAGGGCTGTACCCGTCTGAGAATTTTGTCTGTCGAATACAAATATTTGACTATTTTCATATAGACTATCAAGCAACGCTTCGTTGAACTGCCAGATTTTTGAACGGACGTTCAGGGGGACAGCGACGTTCATGTAATATAGTAAACAAGCCAAGTTGGTCCTCCGAACTAATGTGTGCTAACTACGGTTCAGAAATGTGCGAAAAAGATTTGCAGACACTAGATATCAAACAAAAGCCAGAGACTATATTGTATTAAGTTGCTATGAGCTGTAAACTTCTAAGCAGAAAAAAACCTGACCAAAAGCCTGACCAGGCAAGGCCTCTCTCCCCCCGGGCAGCTGCCTCAGGGTCGGACAGGTACCCAGGAAGTGATGCCATGGGGCCCAGAAATACTTGTTCCCATTGACTTCCATGGCAAAAGAGACTACTATAAATCTTTGGATCTTTTTTTTTTTCGGTGTCACAACCCTCCGTGAAATGACTCGTCACTATCGGGATTAGATCCATTTGGTTTGATAACATTTTGAAAGTCTAGAAGAGCCGCACGATTGAATTATTTAATCCTCATTCAAGTTAGCCGGATCGCTAAACCAGATGTAGCCGTCGGCGGAAATCTCTGGTGCGCTATGAGCTACACAAAGCAGTGCCGTTCATCCGGGGAGTTTTCGAGGTGACAGTTGATCTTTTTTGGCTTCATGCACCACTGAGCAGCTTTCATAGGAATGAACGGAGCTCCGCCTCGCTGTATCCAGGTTTTATTATACATCCATGGGGTCCCGGTCCGCGGCTGCCTGTACCTGTTAACAGCTTCACTCTGCAGCTACTTCTGGGGACCAGAATGTCCCCAGAAGTAGCTGCACACTGACTAACTGACAAAAAAAGAAAGAAAAACGACTGCTTGACTTGAAGAATCTGTCGACTGAGGACTCTCCAACTCATGTCTCGAATCTTTGACTTTCAGGGGCAACAATGTCTTATGATGAATTAGACCAGGATGCCAACAACACATTTGCCTTTTGACTTAGTGTAATATGGATAGACAGTTGGGCAATGATCTAGCTTTGTGGCATTCCTCTTGCATAATGTTCTAACTCTGTAGATAAAACGACTACATGCCCTTTTATTTTGAAGACGAAAACATGATTAAATTGCAACTTTTTTTGGCAATTTTGAAAAACATTTTCAAATAATTTGTCATATAGATCCCTAAATTGAATGAGAAATGTCACTTCAGACGAGAGAACTTAAATTACTTGAGTACATACTTTTCTGAAAGTATCCTGCCCTCATTAAATACATAGTTGATCTAATATCTTTGAAGACTTGCTGTAGTTGTCTTTGCATGTCTGAACCCTTTTGGTTCTACAACACTGGATTGGTGTTAAATCAGAGAACCATTCACAAAAAATGTAAGTCTGGAATCGCTTTACAACTATTGTGTTTGTGGATCAATGCTGGTGTATTTATTATTTACAGCCTAAAACAAAATATTAATGCAACATTAAACCAGCTTTTCTTTATATTTACCTTGCCAAGATCAGTCTTGAGGGTTATTCCAGATTTGATTGTTGGATGGCTAGTTTATTTTTTTGGTGACTTTTCTTTATAAAATCATGGACATAATGATTTCAAGACTCAAAAAAAGGCATTTTGTCAAGCTTAAGTTTTTGATGCTTTATTCCTCTTTCCCCTTTTCTTCATGAAGATTGACGAGGAGAATTCAGCGCTACAACAAAACCCCTTTAGATTCACCTATTAGTGCTCTTACCCAGACTCAATGGACAGATGTTTATCTGGATTTCCTGATTAAACTGTAACTGGTGACTCAGTGGTAGAGCGTGTAAAGGCTAAAGTCCTTGCCGCAGTCCTGTCGATCTTCAGCTGTGCTATCAATAAAGGACAAAAAGCCCCAAAAAATATATTTTAAATGTAACTTCTGAAAGGGGTTTTGTCACATAGCGAAGGGAAAAACTAGAGGAGGGTCACGGCATAAGTCAGATGACCACCAATAGTTTGAAGTTGGTAAGAAAATTGGAAGTTTAATACACAGCTATCAACATTTTTATTGCTGATACATGCATTGATACAGATGCTATTGTATTGATACAGCAGAAAATGCTGTAAATATTTGCATGTATTAACTCTGGGATTAGAAACTTATTATTTATTCTACTTTTAAGATCTATGTGGGCCTGAATTTGAAGTGTTTTTAAGTTGTTATTGCTGTTATACAGAATAATAAAGAACGGTTCTGTAGTAAATTCTGTGTAGGACATGGCCATTAATGCCATCAAAATCAACATTTATTGCGATACATATCGTATCATGTACTCCATATTGTAATATATAGCATGAGGTTGTAGGCAATACCCAGACGTAGTAATAACCAGACGTAGTATATATATATTTAGGGTGAAACGGAGGCATTCTCGTGCACACAGCACATGAAGGTCCTGCAAAATAGCACAAGTGATCATTGACCTCAGTGCAACTTTTAAAACTTGTAATGTTATGTCTGTGTGTTGGTGTTGTGTACAATTTGTTTTTCTTTAACAGGTTTGACCATCTATGAGAAGGAACTTTCCAAACCAAGAAATTCAAAGTCTGTAGCTTTTCCTCTCTTGTTATTGAAACGTTGTCATTGATCAAATAGCAGCTATTATGTATTATTGATCATGATTGGCTCTATAGGTTGGACTCTAGCTTGTAAAGTTGGGAGATAAAGGTTTTCACATTTGGCCATTCTTTTTTCTTTTGCACAAGTAAACCAGATTAAACTGACTGTGCCAAGAACACCAAACTACCTCTACTGCAGGACTTTTTACTGGAATTAAATGGAAAGCAAACCTTTGACCCTGACATTTTTTAAGACAAGTTCATAGTCGAGATTTGTTGAAAAAAGTCGGCAAGCCCAGACTACACAGTAACTAGATTAGAAGTTTGAAACAAGTGTTCCCTATGGCCAACATATTTTAATTTTGCATTTATAAATGTAAAAATCTTTTGATGATTACATTTTTAATGAGAAGTTCTTTGTCAGGATTTGTTTAAAGGTGGCTCTAAGCACATGTAATAAACACATTAACTATATTAGAGGTGCCAAATATTTTCTGTCATTGACCGATTTTTTAAAAATGTTATTTTTTTAAGAATGACTGAAAAATCGGAAGTCATTTTGACCGATTAGAACGCCGAGGGCGATCTACCGTAACTTTTGAGCCTTTTTTTAACTGGTACGGACAACGTTGAGTTTTATTTATTAAAATTTGACGAGGCAGGGTTATCTTCACCTCACCCGTCTCTCCTCTGCTCCGTGTGTGTGTGGAGGCGGCGGCTACATTGAATTCGTAAAGTATGTGGACCGTTTGCGGACTCATCAATGAAAAAAAGCCTGTTCATCTTTTCTCTCCATGCCCTTTATAAATGCAGAATCTATAAGCTTGTTCTGTATACTAATTCTTTTTTTTAATCAAATGAATGAAAGAAAATGAAATGCTATTAAATGTCTTAATTAAAATGACGGGCAATAATAGATTATGACAGAAATGTTGCGACCTTATCTGTCGAAATGACGAACAACAGAACAGGGACTTATTGCAGCACATTCTGAAGGCATTATGGGAGTAAACATGGAAATCAAGGCTTTGACAGTAGCCGTGTTGCCATTTACATATTTCTATGCACATTTTGAAGTATTGCATTAGAAAAGCGGTATGAAATTTGATCAAAGTTCCTCAACTGCACAAAAGTTTTTACGCTCGCTTGAGGTGGTTTTTGCTTCAAGAATTGATGCGCTTTTGCCGAATAATTTCTGACGTAGCGAACATTTACTGTTGGCATCTTCCCGAAAATTACATTGATTTGTCTTGGATTTATCTTCATCTCCAGACAGCGTGAAACATGGCCGATACGAGCTGACATGAAGCCAAATTCAACCAAATTCCTGAAGATCTCCATTTTTCTAGCGTCCATCGGTTTGATGGCAAACATGACTTGTTTATTTTCCAGTTTGCAACCTCTACTTCTACGCTGCTTACTGGTGGATTACAGCCAACTACTTCCAATCAAGTGCATGGAAACGCGCCGAATTCACATTTACTTTCTTTGCGACGTTTGAAAAGTTCGCTTAAAAGTTGCTTGACACGGAGCTAATATTTTTAGTTCTTTGTCCAAGTTTATTTAAAGGCAGTCAAGCACACTGAACAAATTACACAGCAACTATATCAGAGGTTCAGAACAGAGATGAACCTTATTACCAACACATTTTGACGGCATCATTGGAGTAAAAAATTAAAGCAAAACTTTGGCAGTGACGTTTTTTAAGAGAACATCATAGTCAACAGAATGTAAAGTAACTATAATATACAGGCATGTCACCGATTGCAACACATTTGGACTTTGTGTTATTGGAATAATAATTGAAAGCAAAGCTTTGACACTGTCGTGCCTAAAGAGAAGTTCTTAGTCGAGATTTGTTTAAAGGCCTCATGGCCTCAAGTCTTACCACCTATATTTGTTCTGTTTTTGTGAAAAAGTCCTGACCCTGAAAGTTGTTGGTAAAAACAAAGATAATCAATATTTATAAAGATACAGGACTGCAAATGATGAAATTGTACGCACTTCCTGTCTCCTAAGTGGGCGCAGTCTCTTTGAAAGTGTAGTAAACGTTATCTGGATCGATAAAAAGTATATTTATTTATTTTATTTTGCCAACATTGGATATCTACACAGCTAACAGCTGTATAAATTGTGATCTGGCAAACACGGATGTAAGCTTCGCTGTGGAGCCAGATCTCGAGAGTTTGTTGCTGAGACAGAAAAAGGCCACCAGAAAGAGCGCTGTGGTTTGAAGCCAATTTGACACAGTGGCCAAACTGTGGTATTACAACTATGGCAGCCATCACGTAATGCCATGCGGCCCAAAAATGCTTTTTCTACATCGACTTACGTGTCTATAAATCCGTAGATTTTTTTCCGCAAAATGACTTATTTCACTGTCGGGACTAGATCCATTTGGTCTCGGCAAGGCCTCTCTCCCTCCGGGCAGCTGCCTCAGACTTACCCTGGGTCCAGCAAGCCCCCAGGAAGTGCGCCGACCGTTGAAGCCAATTTGACATAGTGGCCAAACGGTGGTATTACAACTATGGCGGCTGT
>JAOVVB010249423.1:1640-20571 GCA_028570985.1 Heterobranchus longifilis | reverse complement strand
TTTTCATGTCTGTGACATTTTCTACAGATAGAGACATTGAAACTGCAGTGAAAGGTGTAATGTTGCTGGAATGATTTCAATTTGACTGTCAAAAGTTAATTTTCACTGCCCGAACCTCTAGATGAGCCGCAGCGCACCTAAACCCACGCTGCTCACACGGTGTGGCTGCTCAGGTAGGCAGCATTTTCAGGATCAGTATCAAACTGTACAATTACAGGCCAACTGATTAAAATTATTGGTTATGCAACTAAATATGAACGTATGTAGTACACTTAGTATAATACTATAATAAATAGTGCATACAATATCCCAACAAAGATCTTGATGTTTTTCTCATAGAATTTAAATCCAATTTAATTTCTATGAGAAAAAAACATGCCGGCATGTAACAATTTTGAAAACTGTCGTGTTAAAATGCTAAGAAACTGGACAACATATAGTACTGCAGTTGTCCAAAGCTGCTGGCTGCACATGTGAATTTAGGTCAAAATATCTTTGTATCTATTAGTTCATGACCAGAGCTGTTTTAATTATCACTATCAGCCCAAATATCCCACTGTGAATATTAGATTCCTGTTTGAGTTGTGTAGGATTTGGACTTAATTCTGCGCAAATGTTAACTGGAATACAGATGATTATACTGTTATTATACTGCATCTTGTGAAATTAATGTGTACATGTTTTATTGGCCCGACAGCACTCATTCAGCCTAAATACAGGGTTCATACAGATTTTTAAGAGTAAAACTTTTCAAGCACTTTCAAGGTACCTAAACCAAAATTGTCCAGACTCCATAAATGCAATTGCAAAAAACAAGTTTACCAGGATTCAAATTCAAGCACCTTGAAAACATAACTGTTAAAATTAAGCATCTCCCAAACTTTCAAGACTTTGTGTGGACCCTGTAAATAGTACCTGGCCTGCTACATTTTTAACTTGGCCAAAGGGTTTAGTGTGTCAGCTGTGTAATATGCAACATGTTCTCACCCTCCTGGTCTGGGGGGTCGATGTCATATCCATATCCAACCATGGTCCTGATGGCCTCTCTCAGACTGTCTCTATTAGATTTCTTAGTGCGCTCGTCCAGAAAAGCATACGGCACCAGGCGAGGATTACGCCTGCTCTTCAAATCCTGACACAAACAAGAAAAACATGCAAGTAGAATAACACAAATAACAGTGTTTCATTTATTATTAGCTACACTCGAATTCAAAGGCCAGACCAGTGTGTTACCTGCTGGATGCCATAGGTCCATCCTTGTTTAATTCGGTCTTTGGCCCACACGTTGTGTGCATTCTCGGCCAGTTTATCAACTAGAACCTCCTGACCTGCCGTCAGTTTCACGTCAGAGAGGTCCAGCGGCGCAGGCTTATAACCATTAGACATCATGTAGCTGCAGAAGAAACATTACAAAGGTTAAAAGCACTTCAGCATTTTATGAAAATCATGTTCCCGTTTCCATAGACACTCTAACAGGGTAAAATTATATCCAATTACACCTTTTTTTTCATCTTCAGAAACAAGACCAATGTACAACAATCAGAAATTACAGCTTGAATAAAAGGCAAGGGAATAATATATCAGAATAATTTTCTAAATAACAAAAAAAATAATGCTGGAGTGACTTCATGTGATGTTTTCCATGTGGATCAGACACTCGTCTTGACAACAGTAACAAAAAATATTTGTGAGTGTTTTCAAAGAATCCTTGTAATGAGATTGTAATTCAAACAAAAATCTCTGAAATTGTGTGAAATTTGACTAACAATATAATTTATTGTGTCTTTTAGAGTAAGAAGACTACAATCAAAGTAAGCAACAACATCTTTGTTACCGAAATCAACTCTTCAGATTTTTTTCCAAAACTACTTAAAAAATCCTAAATTATACTGTAGAATGAGGATATTAATGACTTCTTTCTCACAAAATGTACAACTATTATCAAGATCAGTAATTCATATTGTTACAAGTAGGGATAGACCGATTAATCAGTCGGCCGATTAATGACATTTTGCTCACAAGTCTGATTAAAGTGCAGATTATTTTTTCCTTTGAACATTCCGTCTTTTTTTCTTGCAACATTACAAAATTTTTTCTGGAAAAATTGCGACTTTTTTTTCTCGAAACATTACAACTTTTTACTTGAAACATTACGACTGATGCAGATCTACAAAAGGACCAAAGAGATGCTGCTTGGTGGTCCTGTGCACTAACATTGATTTTATTTATTTAAGTTTATATATTTCAGAAACAGAGATGCTGCTATCTGCTGAATATGTTAAATAAATGTTCATTTAAGTTCATTTAAGCAATTTTAAATTGTTGGAGGCTATTTTATCAGATGCAAAAAAATACAAAAAATACAAAAAAAAAATCAGCACTATAAATCAGCCGCCCTGCTCTCTAAATATCGGTATCGGCATCGACCATTGCAAAACTCATATCGGTCGACCACTAGTTATGAGGATATAACATAATATGTAGATAACTTCAACAGGATATCATGTAACATACAGTAAAATGCATCATGTCTTTCTTGATATTCAAGAGGCTGTCATAAGAAAAACACTGCTAACTTACTCTTTAGGAAGTTTGATTTTCTTCAGATCGTCCTCAGCGTTTACAAAGACCTGGGCAACGTGGCACCCAAGGGCCAGCAGGGTCCTGAGGATAAAAAAAAACATAACTGACATCAATATTCAAGCCTCATCACACTTTGTTCACTGAATAAGTTTCAACTTTCCACCAGCAGAATCCACCGAGAGACTGCTACATCTTGAACACAGCTCATTAGACATTGATAAATCTCAGTCGATCAATACTGCGAATAGTACATGGATATGGCTGTGTGGATACATGGCAGTTATTGGAGCATTTGGCTGGGCTTTATTGAGCCAAGCCAAATGTTTGTACAGTGAGATGACTCAGTAGTTGGCTCAAGTAAGCTTTGGACCCAAGATTTCTTAAAAATCAATACTGGAATTCACTCAGGAGATGCAAGCCATTACGAGCACGGCTTTAATCTGAGCCTTAATCTGCTCTCGCGCAGCGTTCAGCAAAGAGCAGAGGCAATCCCATGAATATGTAATTGGATTATTTAGAGAAGCGCCGGCCTTACTTAAGTGTTTCGCTAGACATCTGCACGTTGTAGTTCCTTTCAGTTTCAGGCAGCTTTCCGAAATCCACAAGGCAAGGGTGCTGCCGCTTGTTGTCATCACGAACCTGAGGAGAAAGCAGTGGGTGTCATTAACTGTACGACTCGTGGAACAAATTATTTTTCTCTTTCTTTTGGTCTATGAGTCCGTCTATCCATAACTGCAAAAATATGTGTTCAGAAAATAACACAACTGAAACAATAATTCTGGGTATACATTTAATTATACCTTTCCTTTTAAAAAAAAAGTATGGTATTGTTAATCTTCTCTTTTTATCATACTGTTTTGTTTTTGTTACTCTAAATTGTATCTTTATTTTTATTTTCCTTTATTTCCTTATTTATTTTTAATTAATCATTTTTTACTCAGATTTTTAATATACTATCCCTCTTTTGTATAATTTTTTTATTTCAATTTTTTAAACTCTTTATTTTTATTTTATTTATTTCCATATTTAATTAAATTAACTGATCTAATAATAATAATAATTATTATTATTATTATTATTATTATTATTATTATTCATTTTTTAATTGTGTCCTCTTTTACTTAATATTTATTACCACTATTACTATCTCTCCATGTATAGAATGTAATTTATTTATGTACATTTACTTAGAAACTGAAGTGCTGATCCATGTAGAGTATGCCCTGAAAAACAAAAACTGGACTGCAGACGAATTTATCTGCAGTGGACGTTGGCAGTTTTGTTTGATTTTCACTCGGACTAATTGTAGCCTCAGGTGTTTATTTTTTCATGAAGCAGAGACACGCATGAATCACAGTAGAGAGTCACAGTAACAAGTCTGTGGTCCAGTCGAAATATTCTGCTGCACCCAGACTCTCAATAAGACGCTGCCAGTGACTCTTTCTCTGAATTGTGTTATTCAAAGGTTAAATAGAACTGAGGTGCACAAAAGGTCTAAGCAATACACAGTAACGCCAAGCACTGATACAAAGCAATGTAACCGTATGCAACTTTATTATCACCCTGCTTGCCAAGTATCCAAAGGGGCTTCTGTCTCTGAGTCAGTGCAATGTCACTTTGAGCTCACTGAGGCTCTTTACAGAAAAATTAAATACCAAGCAGCTGTTTGGAGCTAAATGTTGTCCTTAATAAACTGTAAGACCTGAGTTACCCCCCTGTGAGTGGAGCTTTCTCCCAGTCTTAATTAACGTGGATGTCGTACGCTTGGAAGGTGAGACACTCATTAAATTTGTTAAACGGCCGGTGTGGCGACGGCCTCAGTGGGAAATGATTCTGTGATAACGACTACAGTACAAAAGAGGCAGCGTGTGCGATCAGACTTCTAACAGACTGCAGTCTGCAGAGAGCAGGAAGAGTGACGGACAGGAAAATCATGGGAGAGAGAAACTGTGGAGGCAAGGAGGATTAAAACGTCAATGTTATAAAGGCTAACTGCAGTTAACCACTTCACCCTAAACTTCATGTTTGAGCATCCAACTGAAAAGTTAAAGAGTTTCTGATCTGCGGGAAAAAAACAGCTCAGAACCAACCAGAATGTAGATCTGTCACCAATACTGTTTATGGTCATTTTAAGTGTTTTTAAATTGATATTAGTACAGTGCCTGTTCAAAATGCAGCTTATTGCAGCTTTTTCTCAAGAACCGCTCATCCGAACGACACTGCATTTTCTCGAGTCCTGAGCACAACTGCCATTATATAGTTGCGTCCCCCCCTAGCAATCATTATGCATCATTTGCTAACATTTGCTAATTTGCTATTTGGGACCAGGAACATTCTGAAAGTGACATCGCTGATGCTTGAAATGTTTGAGTTTGCTACAATGTAACTTCTCTTTCTTCATCTGTTCTTGAACGTACTGCAGCGAGCGACGGAGAGCGAGCTGTACCCAGCATGCCGTTCACCGGTGTAACAGTTGATAGGGGTCTACAATTCACAATGTGTACATCGTGCACTACTAATATATAGTATATGCCCCGTAGATCTCAAGAGCTCGCACACTGCGTGTCCTTGGGTCCTCAGCAAAACTCCCGCCAAGTGTTGATCGGATGAAAGGTTGTTGAGAAAATCGAAGGACATACAGACTCCTTCCATTTTAGTCAGAAAAAAAGGGACTATAACAAACAAAAAGGAAAAAAAAACCCTGTGTAATGAAAATGTGTAAAATAGAAGAATAGAATGTAGAACAAACAATCCTGTTAAAACAAATACTCTAGTTAGTAGTTAGTAGTAGTTCAGTCATTTATTTATTATCTTTTATCATCAACTAATTTTTTTCTTTTAACTTTTACTACACTTTTTATTGAGTGACGCAGCTTGTTGTTGCCAGCCTCTGTCCTGATCAGAGGCTCTTTGAACCATTTTGCAGAGATATAAACTTCAGACTGAAGTAAGTAGGACAATTACCTAAAACGATTTTATGAACTAAAGTGTCAGGATGTTGTGACACTGCGCCTACTTGAGGCAGCATAAAGGAGTCTCGGGTGCGTCGGTAATGTTTGGAGACAAACAGCAGAGGAGATACCCGCACACCAATTAAGCTGGGTTAAAAAGCCACAAAAAAGTCAACAGACTGAGATAAATGCAAAAACAGTCTTTTTAATCAAGACATCGGTTTATAGTGCAAAAAAATGATAAAGGGTGGATAAAAACAGCAGCAAACGTGTGTCACTTGACTATCGTCAGTGCTACTGACAAGGGACGGCCATCCTACCGTGCTGTATAAGTAGTAAGATGAATATTTGAGTAAATAATGTTAATTCTTGATACTTTCTCCTTGCCTGTAGCTGTTTACTAACAGGACAGTATCAGTAAACTGAAGCAGCAGTCAGACACAAACTGCCGGCACGTACTTGGAAAGGACAGACGTGTTAGAGCTAATGAGCCATTAACATGCATTTTACTGGAGAGGGTTCAAGTTGACCTTCGTCACCCACCCTTTCCAAATACACGCAGGGTGTTTGTGTGTGTTGGATGTGATGATGGATAGCAGCTTTACCTTGCCATAGGTCCAGCCCAGTTCGATCTTGTTCATCCCCCACAATTCGTGGATGTTTTCTGCCAGCTTGTCCCGGACGTTGTCCAGGTGAGGGGGAAGAACAATCTGCAGACAGAGAAGGGGAGCAGATGGACGATAAAAAGATGCCAAATAGGCCAACAAATGAAAAATGTTGTCTTTTTTTTTTTACTACCGACTTGGCAATTGTTAGATTCCTGTGGATTCACATTATTTTGGCTTTGTTATTCCGACGTATCACGTCTGCATTTGTGCTTCAGTGCCACTGCAGAACTTATTATATAATTATATAACAGGTGTGTAACACAAACTGAATTCATCTCATATGAGAGATTCCTGAAACCTCCCCGAGGATTCAAAAACTTACACGATTTATTTTCTTTCCAAACTTTAGAAAAGAAACAGCAGACCAGCATTAGTGTGGACAGCAATACTGGCAGCAGTTGGTAAATATTTCAGCTGTTTTGAGGTCAAGATCAATGGAGTTACTTCAGGAAGTGGATTTTCTGAAAGTATTTTTTTGACAAGAATGTTATCTAAATGATCTAAATAATAACCACAAATTAATGACCTGTCATAAAAACGAAACTACAATTAATTTGTTAGACAGTGTTTTGAATATTTAATGTAAAAGTGAATAGAGCGAGCCTTCACACCTGAAAGAATTTATCTTGTTCTTTTTTATTACACCTCATTTTTATAGTATGCACACAGAATATTAATTCATTTTCTCGCTGTGTCTTGAATTTACTGATGAAAAAGTCATATTTCCGTGATATCCTTACCTGGCTGGTGTCCACAGGAGTGGGGATGAAGGAGGCCTGCGAGAGGAACTTGGTGGTTCCCAGCAGGTCACGGACCCCGTCATGGTCCCTCTTGTAGTCCTTCACAGGCTCTACATGCATCTTCTCTTTGGGCAGCAGCGCCTCGTAGCACGGGGAGTAACCCGCGGGTGGCAGGAACTTGAAATCTCCGTGGCGTCCGCCCAACAGGAAACGGGCCCTGAGATGAGAAGTTACATAACATTGCAGGACGTTATGTAATAATATTCTAGTCTCTTAAGGGGCTTTCACATCGCCGCGCGGTAACTCGCCACCTCCGGTCATTTCAAATGGGGAAGGCGGCAGAGAGGAAGCAGTTTCGACCGCAGCAGGAGGGGCATGAATTAAGATTCAGATCAACTTTATTATCCCACACACTGATGTGAACACAGATTTTGCTCTGCCGCCCAGAGTTCACCGTGCTGAACTTCTGGCGGTTGCTGCCGGGCGCCAGGAGCTGCTTTAAAAATCACTTTGCTTTTTGGGGAAACCCTCTTGCAGGTAGGTGGTTGTCAGGGCGGTTGTCAGGGCGGTTGTCAGGGTGGTTGTCAGGGTATTTGTCAGGGCGGTTGCTGTGCGGCAGTGTGAAAGCAGCTTTAACTTCACCGTGGGCATTTAAAGAGTTTCTTTTTACTTGTGTTTTCAAGTCATTTCAAAACCTACAATTTTCTACCTAAATACAATTCAGCAAACACACACACCTCTGCCATTAATACCAGGGCTGCAGTCTATCTACTTGTACTTAGTTAAACCTATCAATATAATTCAAGTTTTAAGAAGTTTTCTTTGGGTAGTTTTTCTGTTGATCCCTGACAGGTGGTCAACTCAGTAAACTGTCAATTTAAAATGACATCACTGCTTTATATGACTGCAGACTGTGGCAACACATTTCCTGGAAAGGACAATAAAGAATCTATCTATCTGTCTGTCTATATAAAAAGTGGTAACAGGCTGAATCTCAAGTATAAAAACAAGCCATTCTATTGGGACTGTTTCCTAATTATAAATGCGGAGCCTTACTTGACACCTGCAGAGAAGCTGAGGACGGGGAAGAAGAACCCGTCGGTGTTGAAGTCCTCGAACATGCCCTGGACAGGCTGCCCGTTGATCCTGAAGGACATGCTGGGAGCGCCCAAATCCAGACAGCAGCTGACCACATCGTCTGAGTTCAGCAGGTGCTGGTTAATGGAGGCCACGGCCCTCGGGACTCGGCCTAGACAACATCGGGCGGAGACAGAGAGGGAGGATGGATGGCTGTTAGAGCGGCAAAGTCATTGCGAATGTAGGGCAGGGTGATGGGAGAGGAGCAGAGAGGGGATGAGTGCTTTAGAAGGGACGACATGAAATGGATGAGGGGAGGTGATGATGGGTCTTTTAGTAGATTTGGAAGGAAAGAGATGTGAAATAGGTGTTATGCTTTTAGGGTGAGAGCAGAGAAGTGGGGGGCATTCAAGGACTTAAAGCCTTAAAGCACCAATCCAAGACAGTTGGCTCTACGAATACAAACTACTAAAAGTTATTTCCTGGTATGTCGGCTGAAAACACACCTGCATATCTGAAATTAGCTGGTCTTTACTTTTGCAGTTGGATATGTAAGGCATAAAGTCCTGAGGGGAGGTCTAAGGTGGAGGTTTTATGGTGGAATTTTATATCACTGTCAGTGCTGTAACTTCCCCATGTGGAAAATGAAAAAAAGCAGCCGAGAGAGCGGACAGCAGGCTCCTGCATTATTCACAGTGAGTCCTTCCAAATCCACAAGACTTTCTTTTTTGTATTGTACACCATGACTGCCTTAGAATTACTTCACTGCGATGATAGAACGATTTCTTTTTACCAGTTTATATTATATAAAATAGACAAAATAGATCCAAGTCAAATGTAACAATTTAACTTGTGATCATTTCCTTGTATTTGCTGGTTTGCCACATAGAAAACTTCAGTTTAGAATTTCAAATATCACTGCTTTACAACTTTATGGTTTAAGGCCCTGATGTCTTTAGACGACAAAAATGTCCATGTCAAAAATATTAATATAATAATATTATTTTCCACTTTCACTGAGGTACTGAATGCTAGGGGGATTTTTTCACAGTCTGGCATATGTCAGTGATTATCAACAACATTGATTTTGATACATTGCATCAAACACTGCAGTGCTCCATAATACAGCGGCAATAACCTGAGTGGAAACCAGAAAAATTGCAGGTATTTGCCCCAAAAATGAGTAAAAAGGCAGCGCTCTAGATTGAATTGATATAATAGGATGCATGATTTTATGCTGTAATGGCCGTGGGATTAAAAAAGTGGTTTTAATGGGGACATTTTTGTCCTTAAAGGCTACAGTTTATTACTTATTATAGGAGCTTAAGTTGAACTTCCAAAGTTTGAAAAAAAAGAAAACCTCACACTCTTGTAAATGCCGTATGCATTAATACAGCCAATAATGATGAAAAAAAAAAGTCCCTAGTGAGGCACAAGGGTTGCGTTAATGCAGTAAAACCCACTCACACCTCGAATACTCGATGGAGGTAAAACCAACACTAACTTTTCTAACTCAGCTGCAGGTTTCCAATCTCAAGACTCCCCCGGCGGTGCTGATCGTATGTACGATGCCTACCTGACCAGAGGTGAAGTCCGTCAAAGCTGTAAGAGTAGAGGTCATCCCCGACACCGTTGCCGCCCCATCCCTCTCCTCCCCCGGGGTACGGAGCGTAGCCTTTAGTGTTGGCCCAGCCTACCCTCAGGTGGGTCGGCTCTCCGGTTACAAAGTGGTCCACCTGGTCGATCACCAGCTCAAAATACCACTTCTTATACTGAGCTGAGCCTTCAGCCATGCCCAGGAAGATGTTGGGCCTCATACTGGAGGTGACGAGAGAGGAACAAGCTTCTATGATGCAAAGCGTGTTTCACAGTCAAACGGTAGTTAATCTGATAATAAAGATCATTGAAGTACATTCTGCTGAATACCAAAAGCACGTACTTCTTTTGGCAGAATAAGATACAAGCACGTACATCAAATTTTAACCAGCTATCATGATGACATTAAAGAGTTTGAACTGGGGATGCACCGATCTGATACTGCTATCGAATATCAGGCCGATACTGACTCAAATAGCTGGATCTGCTATCGGTGACGATGGGGCCGATCTATTCAATTCACTTCTAAGCACGTACTGGTCAAGCATCATCAGCTCGCTGGTGGCAGATCACACGGCTGGGAGATAAATAAACATGGCTGCCATCTACAGATATTTCTTCTGACATGTAAGTAAGTAAATCTGCCGTTTTGGGCGAAAATATCAGAAGTCTTGGTGAAATATTATCACAAGAACAAGATTTATGTCAGTTTGATGGTAAAATGTGAAGTTTGATCGCTCATTTCACCTCAAATAGTGCCGGTTGTGTTGTGGATGCGAGGGGCGTTCGGGTGTCATTAGAAAGGTGGGAATTTTTAGTTTCTGGCGATACAATGTGTGTGCTCTATTTAGATTTGAGATGTGTTCAGGTGTCTTTGAAATCTAGTTTGTGGCGATTACTTTCATGCAAACTTATTGCGGATCTTTTGATCACAACTTGCTCTTTTATTTACATTTGTTAAGTATCGGATGGGTACTCAGTATCGGCCGAAAGCCCAGGGATCGGTATCGGTACAGGAACTGAAAAAGTCGGATTGGTGTATCCATAGTTTGAACCCATAAATGCCGATTCACAAGTTGTTGAATAAAACCATTAAGAGGCTTTTTCTCTTTCTTTACCTCTGAACATCGTTGACCAGTCGAGTCTGAAGCAGCAGGTCCCTTTTGGGAAGCAGGTTGTCACAGATCAGATTCTGATTGGCTCTCACCGCCACCCCGTTACAAACACAGAGGGAACACAGGACGTCCAGAATCTAAAAGAGAGAAAACGGTTATGTCAGACATTTTTTTATTGCTCTCTTTTGTTTTCTAAAAGTGTAGCGCTCCTTGTTTTTCAGTTAAATGATCAGTTGTTCAGTGAGACTCCAGCATGCGCACGCTGTATAAAGTCAAGTCAACACAGCCACAGACCACCTGCCACTAGTGAAATGACAGCTGTTGTTTACGAGGATGCCCTTTCATACCCGGTACAATTTACAGGGTAAATATTAAGACTGTGACATTTGAACACCGCATGTAAAACGCATGTTACGCAACTGATATGTCTGTGTACTGGGTTTACTTTTGTTGTTGTCACCAATTAAAGAGGGAGAAGACAGGATCTGGAGGTTGAGCCAAAGACTATGCCCACTACTGTGGACGTCAATGTCAAATTCAGTTTTGTCAGCTCAGAGTACACTTAGAATTTATAATAAAAAGGAAAAAGAATCCACTCGAATAGAATTAGAAATACGTAGACGTCATGTAATTCTCTGCATTTTATTAAACACATTTGCATGTAGAAATATTTCTGAAATCACCAGTGCCACAGATAGCTTTGTACAAGATATTTGTGTTTCACCGCTCAGAACTACATCTCTTGATTTTACAAAGAAAAAACATGATTGTTAGTAAGTTAGTTGTAATTTTAGCCACAGTAGCAGTGGTCCTAAGTGCTCCAAAGTATTGAACCAGAGTGAAATATCTCAGTGATGCAATAGCATGAAATTTAGTACAAATATTCCTAATGACTTACCCTGAAGTTTCATGCTACCAACAAGTCAGAATTTCAACACTTGGTGACACATTTGTAACACACATGCAAACATACTATTATACTGTATATCAGCATGTCACAGTACCATGTCAAATGTAGGCTATACATGGCAACACGCTAACTTGCATGTAATATGCTAGCGTTAGCATATAAACATCCTGTTGTTGTTAAAATGCATAGTAACTATAGGCATGTTGTGTTAACAAGTGTGGAAACACTCAGGCCAGAATTTACATTTTATGACGAGAGGCAGCAAAGTGTTATGAGCTTGACAGCTGACAGCATGGCTGTATTTTTTGTTTTGTTGACGGTATCCAGTGTTGTAGTTGTAGTCACCAACTCTTGAGTCCGAGTCGAGTCCCGAGTCCCCAGTGTTCGAGCCCGAGTCACCAAAGAAGAGTCCGAGTCATCATTTTCTGAGTTTGAGTCCGAGTCCCGAGTCCTGAGTCATCAGGACTGAGTCTGAGTCACGGTCCAAGTCATCAGTGCGCAAGTCCAAGTCGGGTCATGAGTCGGACTCGAGTACGAGTCCAGGACTCGAGTACTACAACACTGACGGTATCAGACTGGGTCAAAATATAATAGTCCAACTTGTGGATTTACACATTTACACAAGAGTCAAAGCCAGTCTCTCACCTTGTGGTTGCGTCCGTGCTTGTAGAGCAGAGAGATGATGGATTTAATGTGACCTCTCTGAATGATGTTCAGAGCCTCCGGACTTTCTACCAGGATACAGTGGAGGACTTCCAGGATCCCTGAGAGGTCGGACAAAAAATATCTGTCATTATCAGAGTAAACTTATATGAAAAAGACCGCATTAGTATCAGTGGAGCAACTTTTCTGACACTCAGCGTAATGCTATAAGGGTTCGATGTTTCCCATAATACCTGATGAAGATTCCAGTCTCTCCAGTTTGCTGACCAACCAGTCCAAGTTGCGTGAAAACTGGGTGCAGTTGTTCCTGTTCCCACGAATCAGTGCGGCTGAACAAAGGACAAAGTTTGCACAAGGTTTATATATGAAATACATAAAAGGTTTAGTAAAGACATAAACCCAATAGACCCAAAGCAGCTGACTTGTAGATGAGTGGATGTCCAGACTTTTAATGAAAAATAGTCCACCGTTTTCCTGTGAGCATGAAGTGTCTGACATCCTCGGTCCAGAGGTGGATATTAAAATTCATTCAATCTGACACACCTGACACCTACTATTATGAAGTCTTTCTGATAGACAATACATCAGGACACGTTTTGAAGCCACTGTGAAGCCAGGAGCTATATGTTCTATAAAAAGTTGAGGTGTATTCCCTTGTGCTCTTTCTCTGCCACCGTGGTGACATTAAGAAGTCTCCTTATTACTTTACTGTCTCATTTTTCACCATTAGGATTCAGGGACACTCGACTGATAATGCCCCTGAAGCAATTTAACAGCACTTTGTGCCAAAGGAATACTGATGGGTGTCTAATCTCTTTTAATTCTGCCTTTTCAGAACACATGGAGAGAGCCACACCACGAGGCAAGGGCAAGGATGGTCACTGTGAATGATGTGAATGTGAAATTACAAGTCAGAGAGAAAGAGAGGAGAACCTGGAGCTACACAGACTACAGACTTCAAATAATGCCTACATTAGCATACTCACACACTATTTTAAGTGATATCGAAAGCCACCACTAATTACCACCGATTAAGTAGCTTTTAGTAATAATACTACTGGCAACATTTCAATGGAGAGAAACAATTGTGAAAGGGTTTGTGCGATTAATTCAGCATCAGAAGTCCCGTCTCATTATTATTGTTATTATTAATTACATTCATTTAGCTGACACTTTTAACAAAAGCAACTTACAATACAACCATGAGGATACTACCCAAAAAAATTAAAAAACTTAAATCTCAGAAAAAATCTTGTCACATTTTGCACATAGAATAAGGCCCTGTCTACATGTATATGGATATTTTTGTTAACGGATATTTTTCTCTACATTTTGGCTTTTTTTTGTCATTAAAACTGAGATTTTTTTTTGGATTCTTTTGTTGACACAAGTCGATCTGAAGAGCCTCCTCTAATCTCTATTGAGATGAAACATTTTGAAGAAGCCCATAGCTGTAATGCATTATGCATAGCTACACAATGTATATTAATGCATACTATTAACTTAACAGCACCTGAAATTCTCATTTTATCTGACCTCCAGTGGATAAACCTCTCACCTTGCTGCAGTGATGTGCACACTTCCTATAAACCTCCATAATGCACAATGAGGTGCCATGAAGAGGTAAGTACTTGTACTAAGTACAAGGTACTTTGCAAGGACAAATATAGCAACTGCTCAAACTGCTGACTGCTCGTTTTGCATGAAAGGTGGTAAAGTTTTATGAAGATCATGATGCTTTTTCTGATGCTTGCAGCACAATTTTGGACGTGCCAAAAATGAATAGCACTATCATAAGCAGGAAAGATACTTTAAGAGACTGTATTATGAAGTAAACAACTCTTATTTAAAAAGAGATCCTTAAAGTTCTTGAAGATCTCCGTTTCATTCTGTTTGGAGGCAGCTGTGGCGAAAAGCGGTAATTGCAGGTGTGTCTTTGAATCTCACTTTCACTTATTGTTGACGTTTCATCGCCTGCAGTCGTCGCTCTTTTCTTTGTTTGTTCGGACATAGTAACTGTTTACTCGCAACGCTGGCAGAGACCAGAAAAAAACTGTACAACCGCTTCACACACAAGTCAGATGAAGAACGAGTCTGTTGCGTTAGCTCCACCTCCCCTCTGCGTTATCGCAGCTTGTGATTTTTCCCGGGAATGTCCCTGCAGACGCCCGGTTTCTAATACTGCAAATACAAGGGCTTTCATCAGTGGGCCACAGGCTCAATCACCAGTGTGTTACCTCACTCTGCGATAGATAGTGATTTAACAGACATTTATTTAAATGAAAATCTTTGGGATTATTACTTTAAAGTGCGTAGAAAAAATAGAAATTTAAACAAAGCTCCAGAACAGCCGGACTGTGGACATTGTGATGAGATGATGACACTCAACTCTTATTATGCATTATAATGCATTATGTAGGTTATCTACAATACAATGTAGTTATGTGCTATTTATTAGGGTCGGCCGATTAATTACATTTTGAGACATTTTGAGATAATCAGCATTATTTCAGATCACCGATTAAAGTGCAGAGTGTGCAGAAGATCTACAAAAGGACCAAAAACAAAGAGATGCTGTTTGGTGGTCCTGTGCACTAAAATTGTTTTATATATGCAAGTTTATACATTTCAGAAGCAAGGGTTAAATAAATGTTCATTTAAGTTCAGCAATTTTGTGTCAAATTTGTCTTTTTAATTGTCATAGGCTATTTTATTAGATGCAAAAAAAAAATCGGTCGACCATACTACTTATAGCTGATGTAACCTGATTATTTTTTTAACTAGTTCAAAACACTGGTTTACTCACAGTGGTTTGGAAGGAGGTCAATCTGAACCTGGAGCAACAAAACCACTGATTTGCATCATTAAACAGTTAACTAACTTCATATTCCTTATCTCCCCAGACAGACTGGCAGCGTTACTGTGGAAACAAGAGGAGGTCAGGACAAACACAATTCATCATGCAAACCCTGCTTCACCAGACTGCCTTCGCATCCTTGGGGGTGACCCCTCTGTGGGCAGGGCTGGACTCAGACTCAAGAGTGTGTCTGTGGGTTTTGAGCGTGTGTGTTTAATGTGTGTGCATGTGGGAGTACATGCTGGGGAGGTGATGAATATAAGGGCAGTCAAGGTGAGCCGAGGGGAAGCTGTTGATGGGGAAAGCTCCAATGGCAGCAAAACAAATAACCCAAGAAAAAGTTTGTCCAAAATAAAACTTTTCAGGGTCACAGCTTGAGCATTGATGACTCAATGCGAGGCCCCCGGGAGAGGACGGGATAATACCAGCACCTGTGATGGCTCGCATTTTGTTAATGACGCTATAATTTCTTCAAATATGCAGATGATCAAATAAGAATACAAGAGGCTTCTCTCTCCACTCTTTTGTCATAGTTACAGATGAATGTCAAGTAAAAAAAGGCTGTCACCAACTGTGAACTCCACAGAGGAAAGAGTAGGGTGGAGGGAGTTTATGGAGGAGAAAGGACGGAAGGAGGAGAAGAAGAAGAAAAAAAAAACAGGCGAAATAAGAAGCGCAGAGTGTGAAGTGTGAAGGAGAGGAGGAGGATTCAGTGAAGACACTGCGGGAAGATTAATACCGCATTTCTACCCAGGGTCAACAGCTGACAGAAGATGTGGATATTTCATGTGATTCATCACTCAGGCCGGCTTACCCAAGAGTTCATAGAGGAGGTTGAGAATGTCCTTCCACGCTGCGCCTGCCTCCTCCCCAGCCATCTCTCCAAAGTGGGCAGCGCTGTTGTACAGGTTCATCCGGTCGATGCATTTGGACAGGAGGGCCAGCATGCCCTGAGAAAAGACCGGATTATTGCCAGGAATAATCACATCACACAGACAGTTTATTCCTTTTTCTAACAAACAAACAAAGTTTCATGACTTATTGACTGTATTTAAAGAAAATGGATGAAGGCAATGTAGGAAACAAACATTTTAAGGAATAAGAGTTGGACAAGTTCATTCTGATTACTTATATTTAGATACAATATGGAAATTTTGAGGTTGATACAGATTTTTGATGGGAAAAATGTACCGATTACCAATATGGCGGCCGATATAGTGAATTTTTGAGCTGGAATGAAAACAGTAAATAAATACCTTTTCTATGTGGACTGTGCACCTATGACTGTACAGAGGTACAAATAACTTTATCAAAGAATATTTAACATTAGCATGCATTATTATATATTATAGGCCTACATACAGTGTATTACACTGTCAAACAATTCTAGAAATGAACACTGAGAAAATAAATGGCACCATTTCTAATTCATCAATCAAGCATTGTTTTCAGCATTATACGTTCTGTATAAAAGATTTTCATATCAGACAACATATACCTCGATACTGATAGATACCGATATGTTTACGACAGGCCAATATCGGCCGATATATCGGTCTGGCTCTACTTATACTCTCTCTGGTCTCACCCTGACCCTAAGACTAAAATATAATGTCATTCCCCATCTCCCCACTAATTTCCTCCCATCTCTCTATTGTAAAAATATGTAATAAAAAGCATAATAAATGTGAATTATGCACATATTTTTGTACTCATACTGTGAACTTTTACTTCCACTGGACAATACTTTGCACATTCCTGCACAACTGTACACTTTAAAAACAGACACTTGAATAACAGATATATTTTTACGCATTATTTGTAAATGTTCTTATTTTTATTTCATATTATGTCTTTATACTTTTGCACCGTGTTTATTGTCATGCACCAAAGTCACCAAGTCGAATTCCTTGTATGTGCAAACCTACTCTGCAATAAACCATTTATATAAAGATGCATAGTGACCTCTCAAAACAGTGTGGTAATAAATCAAAAGTTCTTAACAAAAGTTATATAAGACTGTATAATATAAATGGTCTCACCTGTCATCTTGATATATCTATCTATAACTGATGCTGCTCCAGTGGCAGCCATTTATTGATTGATTAAAAGAAGTAAACGATCCACACATGGCAGCTTCACAATCAGCATTTTGTTTCTTAATCAGAAGTCGACTCTCTCACCTCCTCTTTGAAGAGGTCCTGACGTTTGATGAGTGAACGGAGAAGACACTGTTTCTCCTCGTGCTCCAGCTCAGAATCCGGCTGTTTGAAGTACTCGATCAGGTCGTTCAGCGTCTGCAGAACCTCCTCCACATACCCGGCCACCGCCGTGGACTCCCCCTCCGCAATGTTGTCCAAAGCCCTGAGGGGGGGGAAAGACGGGGAAGACAAAGAAGGAGAATCAAGCTTTCAAAAACCTGAAATAGACTCAGCAGTTATTAACATTGTGTGGGGTTTTTTTTTGTCTTGTCATGTGACAGAGAAGACAGATTGTTTGTGAATAAGCCCTCGTCATTACTTGATAAAGTTGGTGAAGAGCATGGTGGTGTTGCGGATGATGCGAGCAGCGCGAGACTCCTCGTGCTGACAGCGCTGCAGGATGAGCCCATCGTCCATGTGGCCCTCAGAATGCAGGCAGGCCTAGACAACAACACACACACACATACATATGCATTTCATCATTATAACACCATCAAATTTATAAAGGCAATGAAACGACCAGAATCAATAAGCGTCTTTTCAACCAATCAGATTTTTGAAAATGGATCTGTATATTATTAGGGCTGTCCAGAATACCATTTTTGTGCTCCGGAGCTTCAGTAGTAATAAACAGCAAATATACGGCATCGTGCTGCAACATGGGTCTTTCAGTTTAATTAATTAAATAAATAAATTTTAAGAATTATCTTATTCTACAGTATTGCTGCTTGTATTGTTATTTGTTATTGAATAAAAAAACATTTCTCAAAAGGTTTTATGCATGTTTGTAATCCCGAGGGGTTTTGGTTGAACGAGGTTCTATCACTTTTTGTGACATAATAACAGCTTGTGACAATTTTTTCTTATCGCGGATTAATTATAGACCTACATAAATGCTCACAATAATAGGCTCAGAATTTGAGACAGCGCCTGACAAAGTGCTGTGAAGCAGAGTCGCAGAAACAGCATACTAGCTCAAAAAAAAAAAAATAAAGAAAAAAGAATATAGGAATATCTGGGTCCAGCCCGATCAGTGTATCATTCATTCTTTTCATATTCAATTGAGAATCCAAAATTGCAAAATTAAAAAACTATTTGTTATGTCATTATTTATTTATGAATCCAAGTCAAAATAATAAATAATGGCTTGATTTTAGTACTTTTGATTTTATGCTCAAGTCAAAAAATAGTAAATGAATAACAACAGAACAAATTGTTTTTTAATTTTCCGATTTTGGATTCCCAATTGAATATGAAAAGAACGAATGATACACTGATTCAGCCCTTATGTCATTAAATATGTTGTTACAAATAGATGGAGGATTTAACAGCTATCAGAGTTAATGAAAAGATGCATAAATATCAATCATAGCCTCATCTCGATATTCTGCACGGCAAAGTCAAAGAAGTACGTAATGAGTGAAGGGAGAGTCTCCTGCAGCTCGTGGGTTTACACCACTACAGCTCAGTGAAACCTGACTCACTGTAATCAAACAGCATAATCAAGAGGGAGGATGTGTGTGTGTGTGTGTGTGTGTGTGTGTGTGTGCGTGTGTGTGTGTATGGGGAG
>JAOVVB010249402.1:0-20573 GCA_028570985.1 Heterobranchus longifilis | reverse complement strand
GCCTAATATATCACCTCAATTGTAGATGACTTGGTTATAAATTACACGATTGGCTCCTCCCTAAAATCTAAATATGACCAATAAAATCAGTTATGACATTTTTTTCCTTTTTTTTTCTTTTTTTACCCCCTCCCTTCTCTCTCTCTCTCTCTTTCTCTTTACTTTCCCAGACTGCAACTGATTGCATTTACATTCACCTAATTTGGCTGATGATTTTATCCAAAGTGGCTTAAAATGGAGAGAGGAAGTGAGCATTGGCAGTACTGGGATTTAAACTCTCAGCTTTCTGATCAGTAGTCTAGTGTTTTATGATGTTCCAACCTCGATATTTAGTAGCATAAAGTCAGCATAGCTGCTTACAGCATAAACAGTAAACAAAAAAAAGTAGTAGCTTTTTCCTTCAAAAAAATTACTATATATCTAAGTGTTTTAACGAACAGATATAACATTCATATCTATATATAAAACAGTGTTATCATTCAGATATTTCTGCTTGTTAAATCTATGCAAATGTACACTATTTGTCCACAAGTATGTGAACACTCAGACGACTATGTGTGTGTTCTTAAGCTTATGCCTCAAAGTTATCTACAGATAACACAAGGTCGATTATGATATTTTTTTTCTTCACTGGATTTAAGAAGCCCAGACATGTTCTATGAAGACAGTCTTGCTATGTGCACAGCGTTTCATAGCTTGGCTAGATTGCAGCAAACTCAAGAGGCATGCACGATGCCCTGACTGTAAACCTCACCGAATGTCTGTGCAATAAATTGGAGCACAGAGTCTTCACGTCCAACATCAGTACCTGAACTCACTGATTCTCTTGTAGCTGAATGAACACAAGTCAGGTGTCCACACCCTTTTGGCCATGTTATCTCATATACATCACAGTTAACTAACTCGATTGTTGACGATAAAATAGACCACGGAGACATTTAGGGTTTTTCTTCACTTTATAGTTTGAACACACACAGGCCGTGAGCGATGAGTTCCAGCTTACCTGTTGTGAGGTAAATTAAAATGCAGCATGACGCACACCCTGTTCTTGCCATGTTTAAAGCCCTGCAAGATAAATCGTAGTGCCTGCTTGCGATACAGGTTATCCCTGTATACAGTACATATGTTTGACACACACAATCTTTCTGTAGTAAGGCCAGCAAACGTTAGCAGCTCTAGAACTAGGTTGTTGCTGCAAAAGTGAGAGGGTTGTTTGTTCTAGCCTTGTTTCAGTTCAAACCTGTTTAAGTTTAGACCTAATAAGTATATAAGCTAAAATCTATATCAGTGGTGCATCCTTAGTTTAGATAAACCTGCTTCATAATCAATGTTGTCCAGGTATAAAATATTAAACCTTTTAAGGGTTGCGGATGAGTTTCCATGTTTAAACTTGACCTGAAGTCATTAGTGTATCACTGTTTACACAGGATGTCATTAATCAATCTTCTAGCGCATGTTAAACATATTTGTTTTGAGAATGAAAGTCTGGCACAAATCCTGTTTCCGAAGGCGTGACTGGTGGCAAATATTTTTTCATTGTAAGTGGACAGGCTTAAATGCAGCACCACTTTAGCCATCCTGAAGCTGCGTTGTTATCAAATTATCTGACTTTGACTTCATGTTTGTGATCTTGGGTCGTTTAAATATAGCAGGCTTTTGGCATGGGCTGTGGGTCATGTTGCAGCAGAGAGTTATTTATTTGTTGTGTGTCTTCCCTTGTGCTGCAAGGCTTTTTCTGCATCTTGACCTTGTGTTTTTAATTTTCATTTTTTTTCTTCCTTTTTCAATGAGTGAACAAATGCACACCATCATTTGCCACATGCACAATGTTCACATCTGTGCTAAATAGCTAAACTGTGTACTAGACCAAATGCATAAGGAGCCAAGTTTGCTGCTCTACTTGGAAAGCTGAGATTGTGATCCTTTTTATTTTTTAAATACCACAAGGGTATCTCTCCCTCTCTCTCTCTTTAGTTGTGATTGGCAGAGGATAAATAGAAATTTTCTTTTGTCCTCAGTTTTATTTTACTGTTCTGTTATACTTTTTGTATAATCGTTTTTTTTTGTTTTGTCAAATGAACCTTCAGCCTTTCCTTCTTACCATGCCTTGAAAGCTCTTGTGCACAGAATTTTTATTTTGTTTAAAAAAAAAAAAAAGGGGGAAGTGTGCCTGAGCTGCAGAAGGGTCACCCTGAAAATCCTATAATGGGCTTTGCATTAATTCTCATTCATTACTTCTGGAATTTCTTGTGGATGCATCATATTTCAGATCAGATGCATAACCTCAGGTTGAAAAAGAAAACTCTAACTAATAAGGAGTCTATTAGTATAATGTTATTTTAAACAAACAGATGTATAACAAATCTGCAAAATCTGTATGAGGAAATCTGCAAAATCCTGGAAATGTAGACGGGGATGTGAGAGGAGAAGGAAATAAGGACAAAGAGTTTTATAAGGGATTTTAAATCAGTTTGAAGCTAGTGAATGATTTAGTGAATTTAATTTTGTTTTTGGAGTTTGTGTCATTAGCCAGTCATAAGTCCGTGTTACCTGGAGAGCTCATGATAGCCAGCTGGTTATGTTTTTTGCTTTTCATAATTTGTTTATTTAGGCAAGGACAATCAAGATTTCAATCAGATTTCTGCCACTCTTGGTGCATTTGACTTGAACTGGACAGTGTATGTTTATGCTCTGATGTGTGTTAGCTAGCACGATAATATAGATCAGAACAGACATTAAAATGCTCATGGAGATAATTTCCCCCATATGAAGCTATTCTTAACCATGTTACTGCGAAAAAACATCAAATATCCTCTTGTTTACTAACGTTTATAAGGACAAAATACACGAAAACATTTCCTCATGTTAAACTTCCACATATCGATTTATAAATTTTTCTTCATTCAGTAACGTCAGCTAATCCTCTGCCCCTGCGCCAGTGCAGCAGTTAGTTCTAGCTGTACTATCTCATTGCTAACCCCTGCCACGTGCAGCGACAGATAACAGCATGATGCTATATATCATTGGCAGTGAGTGAGAGGTTAATGTGAGATGGACTCTATCAGCTTAGGGCAGAAGGTTGAGAGGAGCTTTTATCAAGGATGCCACCCCCAGCTGCTTCCCTCTGCAATGCAGTCTTTCACTTTCAGGAAAGTGAGAGCCACGCTTGAATCCTCGCTGACCTTTCATAGACGCTCTCCTCCCTTACTGTCTTTCATTTTAATTTAGAAAGCTGTTTGCCTTTTTTTTTCTAGTTTCGCTTTCTGTCCACACACCCTCTTCATTACACTAAACTTGCATTTTGTTTTCAGATATCGGACTTCAAGCGTTATTGTTCCAGAGTAGAAAATAAACTGAGGACATGTTTTAGAAAGAATTTAATCGTACCACGTTCTTTTTTTTTTTTATCGTTTTGGAGAACCGTCCCGGAATGGGTCTTATGCATTTCTTCAGTTCTATATAATGCCAAGAACAATATGTCTAATATTAACATATGTAGAATGTTTTTTTTTTTTAATGAAAGAAGCTGGCTATGACCATAAATATTCCTCTATCACTAAACCATTCATATTCAGCTAGTCTTTGATAATCAGTTCAGGATCTGAAAAGCATACTTGATATAATAAAGGAGCAGGATGCTATTCATGCCCAGGTGTGCCACTAACGGCCCTGTGAAACCAGTCAGTTTCATCCTGCTATAAATAAGAGCCAGATAAACACAAGAAGAATTGTAAGCGGTTAGAACACAGGCAAAGCACTAACTAACGATTTAAACGAAACCTGATTTTATTTAGCATCTAGGTTTTCATGTCCAGCTACGTTGATTGAAAGTGAGCGAAATTGGTTGGACAGAGTACTGATTGTTAAATCACATAAACTTCTTCTAAACATAAAATTTGCTTTTGTCATACACCTCAACTCCTGTTGGATAATAGATTTATTTTGGCTCGGACTGTGCACCATAAGCTGTTAAACATTTGTGTTTTTTTTTTTTTTTTTTTTTTGGAGAGCACATTTTTAGATTCAGCACTTTGTAGAGGAAAGAAAACATAGAAGGTGATTGAAACTATTCCAAAGCATATTGCACATTCTTCTGACAGACCAATGTCTGCAGGTGGAACGTGATACCTTGCGGGGCTTGCGACATCCTCATGGGGTCTTGTGCATGAGTTTGGGGGTTGAGCTCTTCAGGAGAACACAGCTGTCTCTCTCCAAGTCAAATGTAGCCAAATGGCCAAGTTCAGATTTGCTTGTGGTACTTCAAATGAAAGTCCCATACCACACCTTTCAAAATTAACTTATGCAATCTCACATGGTGCACAAGGCATTGATCTGCAAGGTAGTCAGCCCTATAAGGGTTGTACATGCAAAGAATACCCACTATTAACAGACTGAAATTGCACAATAAATCATGATTATATATATATTTTTTTTCTGCATGCATTATATTTCATAATTATTAAATCTCTTTAGCCTCAGAGGAACTGTGCTTGTAGTTTGCATGTTCTCCCCATGCTTGTTGGGTTTCCTCCATATACTCGGGTTTTCTCCCACACGCCCAAGACGTGCAGAGTAGGGTAACTGGCATTTCCAAATTGTTCGCTCACCTCTGAGTGTTTTACCCCACCCTATAACCGTGCATGATTAGCAGTTCAGAAAGGTCTGGTTAGCTGGCATGTCATGTCTCAAAGGAAGCAGGTTTACCCATGCCAATTGCCAAGCAGGATGTTTGCCTCACTATCAGATGGATTTTATTGAGGGGCTCTGTTCGGTAGCCTGGAGTCCTTTTTTATTATTATTATTATTATTATTATTATTATTACTGAGATCAGATTGAGTGGAGGCGTCCTGTAACCTTGTGCAGTTTTGGAAAAATGTTAGTTATTTAATAGTAACAAAAAGCTTTGCTGGCGCTGTCAGGTATCATTCTTAGAAAGAAAATCAGAATTGGAAGGTCAGAAAAATAAGTGAGTAAATGGAATGGAAAACTGAAGTCGGTGCATTTCTAAAAAAAAAAAAAAAAAAAAAAGCAAGAACGGGATGAAAATAAATGTCTCAAGTCCTACAGCGGTCATACAAAGTGGGAACAAATACAGTGGTCTCCACGGTCCCACGTTGGACTACAGAAGTTCCTAGATGGATAGATAGATAGATGGTTGGTTGGTTCTGCTTGATATTAACCCTTCAGCTGGCAAAATTTATTGGACAGGAGAAAGTCCACAAGAAAAGACGCATGTATTTGAATTTTTGGTGGGCAATTTAGTTTTGGTATATTATGTTAAGTTTTTACCAGAATGGAAAAACCTTATGGGCCTTGTTTATATATAAATGAAGCATTACATATTAACTAGAAAGATAAATAGTTAAAATCTGAGATGTGATTTTCTCATATGTATGACTTTGACTTGACCCTTGAACATCTGCTAAAGTTTGTTTTACCTGTAAATCTCATTCTTCTGTGGGAGATGATCAAGCAAATCCTGTAACTGAATTTAATGTGTCTGTTGAGTATGGAGTTTTTTTTTTTTTTTTAGATGATCAAAGTACAGATGTATAATGAATTGAAGCGTGGTTCTGTCAGGGTGTGTACCTGCACAGTTTGCAAATATGGGTTGTAAAGGGTTGCACGGGTGATGGCTGAGGTGTACATAGGTTATAGTCATGCTTTTTTTTTTTTTTTTTTTTTTTTACTGCTTTAATATTCCACTGTTTCAGGCTTTAAGGAGAATACAGAAAATCGTAATAACCAGCTATGCGGTTGTGAACTGCTTGCAGGCAGCTGGATGGCAGATTTAAGGTGATTCTGAAATAATTCACAGTAAAAATATTTTCAATATAATTATTTTACAAATTAGTTGTCTAATGTTCATGCTGTCAACATTTTTCGCTGTTGATCTTTGCTTGCCCTGGTACAGAGGTGCACAATAAAACGTATGTAATCACTTTCTAATGATTAACGTTAACATTATTGTAAAGTGCTGACATTTTGTTTGTTAGTGTCGTTTTGTTTTGTTTTTTTTCCCCCTCTGGTAAGAATTCTACTTTTTCTGTTTTGGCCAAAATGAGTGGGAGAGATTGTAGAATGTTTTATTTTAAATAAATAAATAATCATTTTGCTATAAAGTGTAAATTTCCCCGTTTTACAGACTTTTGGGACACCCGGTAATTAAAATGTATTAAATATATGTCGGTGGACTAATATGTGCCGGCTGTGAGTTTTGGTTCTCATTGTTCCTAATAAAATACTGTCTAGTGATGAATTGTAGGACAGCTGTGTTTAGATTTTCACCAAGAATTAAATCCTCCTTCTTTTTTTTTTAAGGATGAAGTAGCTTTATAGGACCTTGGAGCACAAGACCAGAGAAACCGTTCTGATTTCAGTGATATTGAGTGATATTCAGTGACTAGCGATGAAAATGCATTTGTTTCCTGTGGTGTCACAGCAGCATTGTATCGAACATGCACCAGGTTCCCACAGTCATGTGACTTCAGTCGTGCGAGAGGAGCCTTTGTTTAGGTGACTTGAATCCCTCTTTAGGCGCTACATCTAAATGGACTTTGGTACAAAAAAAACATAGCAAGGCATCAGTAGCATACATAATGACATGTCTGGTGCTTCCTGGATGCCTGCTTTCTGTTTGTGATTTGTTTTGGTTTCAGCACATGATGAAATGTGTTAAGAATTTCACATGCACATTCACACCCAGTGGATGGCTAAAGGTATTTGGGTGGTTGCCCTTTTTTGTTTGTTTAGCAAGTTCTTTAAATATGCAAAACGCATGAAAAAGTTTAGAGCTGACTGCATCATTGCCCAGATCAAGTTCAGACCAGACTCCAGATATAAATGCTTGTGGATTGTGTTTTTTTTCACTGGGGGGGGTCATAAAGAGCAAGAGATTTAGTAAAGCCCTCTTGATTAGGTTCTTTAGTGATACAGGATAAGAATAAGAAATGGTTTTATTTATAGGTTGTTAGTACAAGTCCCACAGCTGACAAAGAGCCATTGTTGAGCTCTAGGAAAAGGTCCATGAAGCTCAACTGCTCAGCTCCATGTGCATCCTCAGATTTAAATCATGATTGAAAGCTGTTCCCATGTTTATAGCATCATAACACACATAGGATGAGCTTTTAATTCCATAGGGTTATTTTGTTCTGGTGTAGCTCCTTACACTCTGTCTGTCTGTGAAGTGTAATGTGTCTGCAATTGGACGAAGAAAAAGGTGAGCAGGATCACTTTTCTTGCCAGCAGATTCTATCTAAAAGACCCTTTAGGTTATAATCCTGCACACACTGAAATGTTAATGGTAATCTAGAGGTCTGGGATCTTAATTTAGAGTGTGATTGCTCTTCTCAGTAACAATGCTGATCGGAATGAGGTTTAGTGTCACAATCGAAAGTAGAACTGTTCTCCAGTGGGAACCAACACGCATGCTATAACACACGAGTCTGTAGGCACAGGGTTTATTTTAGAGGCTGTGGTTTTCAGTTCTTGGCACCTGATCCAAGACCGATCCGAGAATGGGTATTTATAAATGACACAGTTTTTTATTCCTTGCTCAAAGTAAACCGAAGAAAGAAAAAACATGACTGTCAGAATTTTTAAAATCCAATTGATGTAATTTAGGAAACTCCTATCAGAATGTTTTTGATATTCTTTGGTACAGAATCATTATGACTCCCTGTTGTTGAAAGCCAGTCTCATCTACCTAAAGGCACTACTGTTATGAACCCCTGTTGCAATAATAATGTGCTGTAATAAATGCACTCGGTGTTCTGCCTGTAGGGGAATAAAGTGCTTGAAGTAGGATAGAGCCGAAGCTCTTGAGGTTTTTGTTGCCGTCATCCAGGAGTAACTAAAACCACTCCGAAAAGGACTAGAGTTCAGCACAGTTTGAAGGCACTCAAGAAACCTGAATCAAGTATATTTAAGCAGTGAAATCACCCAATACTGGAGGACTGCTTACTGCAGTTTGAGAGAGGCAGTCACTTTTGAATTCCCAAAGTAGGAAAAACTCTGAAAAGGCCGCTCTGAAAAGTTGAAGTTTAAAAGGGTATCAAATGATTTGGGTACCAAAAGAGTACTTTGACAGAAGAGCCAAGTTCCCCCCCTTTCTTTTTTTCAGTGTCAACTCTCTGGGACTGTCTTTTTTTTTTAAAAATTATATATATATATATATATATATATATATATACTGTACATGTTACAATAGTTTATTAATTACATGTATTAATTACATTATGATAGCATCTACAAATTGGCAAATATTTATCCAAATAATTTATTTATTAATATTTATCCAAAGGAAATTTATCAAACAAATAAATTAACAAAATATATACAAATGACAGCTTTTTTCCTTTTAACTAAAACTTTTATTCATATCAGTCAGAGTATAAAAGCAAACGGCTAACCAACACATCGCTCTGTACCTTCCTTTTAGTGGATTCTAATTAATATCAGTGATCATGAAAATCAGCTTTTTCAATCAAATACGGGACCAGAACAAACCCGTTGTATAAAGTTGTGTATAAACATAGTGACTTATGGAATTTTATGTAGAATTTGTTTACGGTAAAACAAACGCCACACCCCATTTTTTTAAAAGCCTTTATTTTTTACAAATGAATGCAGAAACTGAAGGCCCGAGGTTTTAACGCACTATTTAGTGAAATCGTTTCTTTGTTTCCAGAAACAATCAGGCAAATTCTGATTTTAAAAATATGGTTTTTATTCTATGCACTTGTTTGCCATGAAGTAATGTTTAATTGAGTCGTATCAACATTAATATTTTCTAGTATAAGAGTGTTTTAATCAGTTCTTCTTCATTGCTTGGAACACAATAGAGCATCACCTCTCTCTCCTCTCCTTTTTTATTATAATTATGTCGTAACAGATCCGGCCCTTGGGTAGAACACTGTGTGCTGATCTGCTGCAGTAAAAGCCAGGCTCTGATCCAGAGTGAAACACTGACATTACCCTTTGCTTCTGATCTACTTGACTCTAGGCTTGTGTCGAAATTGATAAAGGCTCAGTTTTCAGACCCATGCTGATTTGAGAAGAAGGTAGAGATTTAGTTGTTCGCCTGGTCTTTAGATCATACTTTTCAGACTTTAGTTTGTACTGAGTGGAAACCAGAGGACAAGTCACTTATCTGTCCTTCTGTTTGACATTCTGCAGAAATTGATTTCTTCCCACAAGTTATTAAAGTTGCAATTTCTTATTTAGGCACAGTGACACTGACTTTGAGTGTAATATGATGAGGAGTGAGCTAAAGGATCAGTTTCAGTTTTGTCTGAGGATTTTTCAGTTCCTTTATTCTGAGGCAAGTCACATTGTGTCGCAGCCTTCATGACGTGTTCCAAGTACATAATATGTCTCTGAGGCTTTTTTCTTTTTTTTTCTTTTTTTCATAGACAGAAGGTTGCCAGACAGCAGTATGAAATTTACATGATACTGATGATGTATAAAATACTTTGCGCTATTATGGCCAATGTTTAAGATTACTATTTTACACACTGTACAAGATTGTCCTATTAGAATCTTCATAAACTTCCTTCATGTCAGGTTATGTGGTGAACACTGTTTAACGATGCATTTGTGATTAAGGGAGACATTTGTGCTGAATTTAAAAACTCGATCTGTCGTGATCATTTGGGCATTAAAACATTTTGCATAAACAGAAACATTGTTTAAAGCAAGGATTGGGTAATAGCATGGTTTGTTTTTCTTTTCCCAAAGATAGATAACATATAATCCTGTGTTGTCCTGTTACTGGCTTTTAGACAAGCATCACAACAACACTCTCTTGCATTTTTAATGCTAAAAAAATACTTTACTAGGAATTGCAGTGGTATCAGTAGTTTTGTCTGTTATCGCTAGTTTAAATCCAGCTTATCACAACCATGGCGTTGTTTTCAGCTTGAGAAATTCTGAACATGAACCTGACCAGTCAGTCATCCTACAAAAATGAAGGGCCCTGAAGAAATCTTGGAAAGAAAACTGAAAATGACATTCTCCTGGCAGAGCATTACACATGGAAGATTTCTGTTGGTCAGATTTGAGGCAGTCTGGGCCGTGCTCCCTGTAATAAGAGGTGGTACATGTCTTGATCTAATGTTGGGACATTATTTTAATTTTAATAAAATAAAAACTAAAAGAATTTCAGATTGCATGAGCCAATATTTTATTCACAATAGAACATAGAGAACATAAGAAATGTTTAAACAGAGAAATGTAAAAATTTTATGCACAAATGAACTCATTTTAAATTTGATCCCTCCTACAGGTCTCAAAATAGTTGGGACGGGGGCATGTTTACCATGGGGTAGCATCTTCTCTTCTTTTCATAACAGTTTGAAGACGTCTGGGCTAGGGCTGCAACTAACGATTATTTTAATAATGATTAATCTGTCAATTTTTTTTTATATATATATATAAAAAAAAAACAAGAAAAACATTCATTTCCAACCCTTTATTCAAAAACAGAACTAAAATCTTTAGAAAGTGCACAAACATGTTGCTCCTTGAGCTGTTATAATAATAATAAAATAAAATAAAAATGGACTAACACAAAAAACATAGACATGTATGCTTTACATCTGCCAAATATATACAGTGGAACCTTGGATTACGAGCAGAATTCGTTCCGGAAGCGGCTCGTATTCCAAAACACTCGTAAACCAAATTAAAATTTTAAAACCACACTAACGGGATCACTGCTGTAAAAATAAAACAAATTAACCTGCACTTTACATATGAGAAGAATCGCGACAGAGCAGTGTTTCAGTGTAGAGCAGAGAGAAAGATTGTGTGTGTGTCTGTGAAGGTGAAAGTAGGAGGGGCTGTGTGTGTATGTGGGGCATGGTGTCCAATGACGCGCGCGCGTGCGCACACACAGACATACACAGCAGGCAAAGAGCAGGCTGAGCCTTGAGCAGGGAGAGAAAATGGATTTTTAACGTCTCTAATGAGATTTGCTTTTGCTTTACACGTGCGCTGTACACACATGCATAGACACAAAATAAAATATGTTTTACGCGCACACGTGGTCGCATTGTTATAGTAAACAGTACACGGATGTTGATTATACCAGTAAGAGACGCGCACTAAGACCCAGCAGGGGAGACGTTTACCCGATTACGAATTTCTCTGCCTCCGCTATGTATCTTTCCTCTACCTCCGCTCGCTTTTTTAGTTTTTTTTTTTTTTGCTCCGCCCTGTCTGAGGCGCCGAACTCTGCTAGCATCAGTGCACGAGACCGAGTGTATTCACTCCACTCCGCGCTCAACTAATTTTTTTTTTAATAATCAAATGTCTCCGTGGCATGCAACACATCGAATCGATTATGAAATTTGTTGCCAACTCTTTTAGTAATCGATTTTTATCAATTTAATCGATTTGTTGTTGCAGCCCCAGTAAACACTTGACTCTCTGAAGTCTGGTTCATTTTCCTGATCGCTCAGTGAGAACACAATCGTTCCGCGCTTGGTTACCGGTACTGAGTCCGCTGGAAAAACGTGGACAATCTGATCGTTTTGATTCATACACATTTCCAAAATTTTCCTTTGGTTGTGTGAAGCTGCTTCGCGACAGTGACCATTGTTAAAAGCACTATACAAGTTGAATTGTATTTTATACTTGATTGGTCGTGATTGGCTGATCATCCTGAGATATAAATGATTCTGTACCGAACGCATAAGCTCCTGAGTGGCGCAACAGAAACGCATTTTTATGCCTTTACTTTATCAAAAATCGTGTGTGTTAAAAGCCTCTGGTTTGCCTTTTTCTCTAAACTTTGTGAGCAAATTAGTTTCAAACCCACTCATTACACACACGCTTACACTAGTCTCAAAACATCATGAGCGCTAATTAGTGGAAAATCACCCGCGTTGGAAGCTGCACGCACCCACGCGCTCACCGTTGAGTTTTCAGACTTTGGAGGCGTTACAGGCAGTAAAACATCTCTGTTTCTTTATAATCCTACAGGTAGACTATTTAAACATTTTCATCCCATGTGGTAGGAGTGAATTATTTGCTAAATTTGTTTAGAAATAATAATTGTGGCGGATGACAGAGCTACGCTCTGCTACTCAGTGAAATGTTAAACTTGGTTGTATTGTTTAAATGCTGTGCTTGCTTTTTTTTGTTTTAAGTGAGAAAACTGATGTTATAAGGAATGGTGCTGCATTAATTAAATGTTAACTTTTTAAAGGTTTAAAAGAATTGTGTAAAAAAAGTAATATAGGATCAGGATATTTATAAAATCACATTACTTATAGAATCACAATTTTAATCGAATTGTCGCCTGAAGAAAGAGCATAAGGAATGGACTGTGGAGTGTTGGGAAAAATGTCTGATAAGTCCAGGTTTATCCTGTTCCAGAGCGATGGGCGTGTCAGGGTAAGAAGAGAGGCGGATAAAGATATTATAAAAATATTTCACGCCGATGCATGAGGATTCATCTAGCTCAGATTGTGAAAGAGCGGATCAGGGACCATGAGACATCATTTTCCGATCTTAACTCCACTGAGAATGTTTGTGCTGTGCTGGAGAAGGGCTTTACGTAGCGGTTCGACTCTCCCATCGTCAGTACAAGATCGAAATGATGCCACTGCCGTAAAGTTTTTTTTGTTTGTTTGTTTTTTTCTTACTCTCCTGGCAGTATGTGAAAGGTCATCAGATACAGAGACGATAAACAGATGGCAGTAGTATTGGAAGCACTTTTAATGGGAATGTAGGAATCCAGTTTAGCCATATGATTTTTTTTTCTTTTTCTTTTTTTTGGCTTATATAATTGTTGCACGAAATCGATATCACACTCTAACTTGAAGCCTTTTTATGTTTACTTATCCCATGTGCTATGAAAATGCCTGGCTGATATTCACCATAACCTCAGGACTTGAACACTCTGTTAACGTTGTTCTGCTACAATGTTTACTGGGATAATTTTTAGCCTTGGCGCTTCATCTAAAGAAATACAGCTTGGCCCGGCGAATATCTCTTCCTTTTTGCCTTATATTATTGTTCTACAGTTGACTCAATTCTCCTGACGCGTCTGCCACAAGAAGTTGGCCTTCAAGGTCCTCTACTACAATGGTTTATGTCATGTTTAACAAATAGTACTTTCTCTGTCATGATTGGTGATCTCTCTTCCTCCTCAGCATGTACAAGGAAAATAAAACGGGGCCCAAAATGGAACCCTGTGGAACACCAGCGGTCAAATGGGCTGAGGAGAGGTTGCTTTTATCAACAAAGTAGAGCCTTACGTTCTGCTAACCAAAACCTTCTAGTGGTCCCTCGGTCAAGGTGTAAACGATGGGGTGATAGCTCCTTTGCTGTGGCTGGTCCTAAACTCTGGAACACCATTCCACCTGAGTTACGTAACATTACGGACCTCCTTACGTTTAAAGCAAAACTAAAGACTCACTTATTTAGAATGGCTTTTAATATTTTATAATTTTCTTTTTTTAATTATTATTATTATTTTTTTTTAATTATTACTATTATTATTATTATATTTTTAATTTATTTATAATTGTTTTATTTTGTTTTTGTATTTTTTTATTTCTATTTTTTAATTGCCACTTTTATTGTCATTTTTAGTGCTGTGAAGCACTTTGATTCAGCTTAGGTTGCTGTAAAGTGCTATATAAATAAATGTCGATTTGATGTTGATCCCAATGGCCTTCCATAGTCAAAGAATGACTATAGCGAAATATCTATATAGTTGATCCCAATGGCATTTCATAATTAAAGAATAACTGTAGTGACACATACATTATACAGTTGTATTATTGCGACCCCTTGCCGGGAGCAGCCGAAAGACCAACAACATTATTGTAGATTAAAAAGTGTCCTGACGTGGCAAAAAAAACTTTATTTGTTTTAAACGTGTATGAAATAATTTTATGAAACACGGAATGTTCTAAATGGAAATGTTGCACACTTCCTCGTCCCAATATATTGTCAAAGCTTATGAAGGCTTTAAGTGCATGTTGGTCACGTCCTGCACGTTTACAGGAGACAGGAATTCAGTGGTTTTATGCACTGGCACATGGCTCAACAATGTGCGCGTGCGTGCGGCTTACCCTGTCATTCCAGTTTTATAGGGTTATTTATCAGGTTTTATCAGTTACGCCTATACATAATGTCATGAGCAGACAATACCTCAATAATCTCAAACGGTTGCAGAGTAATCCTATAATAAGTGAGATATAGCGTGAGAGGAAGTGGGGGGAAAAAAAACACGAGACAGAAGGGTTTGTGCATACAAGATTGTTCACAAACATAACGGAACGTTAAGTAAGGAGTACACACAATAAATTTCTCCTCACAAGAAACGTCAAGGATTATAAATTTTATGTAGTTTTGTTGTTTTAGGAAAATAATGCCCGGCCAATCAGATTTGAGAGTCTGCAACGCTCAAAATGTACAGTTTTAAACCTCTGTCTCCTTTTGCAGGACATTACACGCACCGTGGTAAATCAACATGCTTATAGGGTGTGTGTGTGTGTTAGTTTCTTTCAGGAGAAATAAACTCGCACATGACCACAAGGTGATATTTGTCGTCTTTTTCATTTCAGTACTGTATATTTTGACGTGTATCGTAACAACCCGTAAACGTAATACAGTGATCATTTGTCATGTGCGTCACATATATTTTATGGGATGGAAAAACCTGTTGTATTTTTTTGGCGTGCGTCCTCTGTGATACGTTCTTACAAAAACTGAAGTAAATTCCGGCGGTAACACGATGTAACCAGCTCTCTCTTATCTTTCGAGGTTGTCGTGTGTCCACGTGTGATTTTTAGGCTGATGAAATGGACCGGTCAATCTCGCAGTGTCCAGTTAAATTAAATCGCTCCGTACAAATGATTTGTTTTTGTTTTGTTTACTTCCTCAGTTACCATCATGCCACCGGACAAAAAATAAATAAATATTGGAACCTGACATGAACAATTACCTCAGGTTTTGGACAAAGTGTTGAAAATAATGATTCTGTTGATACACCAGTCCTTGATAACATTCTTGGGACCTATGGTGCTATGTCTTCACTACATTTTGTACAAAATGCAAAAAAAAAAAAAAAACCCACGCAAAAATGTTTTTAATATTCGTGAACTTGCGTAAACAAGTTTTAAACCGCTCTTTAGCTGGTGGTCACTTTGGTTTATTCTTGGTTTATTCTATGCAGAAAATGCTTCGTATGCCAATGCAATATTTGAATTTATTAAATTGCATTCATTAAATTAATATACAAACATTCACCAGTAATTAATCCCGATTAAAGTTCAGCTTGGGTGAATTCTCAAATCAGAAGGTGTTGATTTAATCTTCTGTAACATCAGCTCATTTATTTATTATGGGATCCTCTTTTTTTTTTTTTTCTTCTTAGTTACATAGTTTTAAACACACCCTTGTTTAAAACTATGTGCACCTCTCAGACGCGTAGTTTTGAGTTTAATAATGATGACTGGTAATTATAACCCTGACACAGTGTTTGACTGGTTTTTTTATTTTTTTTTCTTCTTCCTCTCCCAGCTATCGAAGACGAATTTCTCGAACAACAATGACTTCCGGGCGTTCCTCCAGACGCTCTGCGCCACCTTCAAGGAGTTCAAGATCCACGAGCAGATCGAGAACGAGTACATCATCGATCAGCTGCAGCAGCGCAGCCGCACCACGTACAACGTGCACTCCGACAACAAGCTCTCGGAGATGCTCTCGCTGTTCGAGAAAGGCCTCAGGAATGTCAAGGTGTGTGTGCGTGGGGGGGGGATTATATAAGCAGGTAATGTCTTAAACCGTGGTCACATGACCGGCTGGGCTGCACCCAGGCGACTCTTATGTTTCCTCGTTATCATGAATTCCACACAGACTCCATGTGCTGTTGTTTGTTTGTTGGTTTACTGGTATTCTACACTACAAAACAGTGAAGTATAATGATTTATAGACCATAATGATTTATAGACCGTACTCTACATGCGTGTGTAATAACGTGTGTTTAAATGAAGAGAAAAAAATAAAATAAAAGTCCCTAGAGCAAACGCAATGTGTTGTATAAACGCTGAAACACAGACGAGGCTCATCGTGTGGACGGAGGCTCATCCACGTGACGGTGTCAAAACCAACAAGATGTCGGAAATACAAACAAGTAAAAACTTTTCAAAAAGGTTCAGTACAAAATTTGGGTTTTTTTTTTTTTTTTGCGATTTGGCTCTGTGTCTGCGCCATGATTTGCATCCTAAAAATACAGACTGAACAAAACAGATTTTTTTTATAGATAGATGTGCACGGCCAAGACAGTAAGTGTATCACTCGTCATTTTTTAAAATATTCTTCTTATTGTTTGTGTACTTGTTTAGTCGGAATCAATCTTTAATGGATAGATGGATCCTAATTTAAATTCAACTCAACCGGCACGGAGCCGTTCTGCAAAAAAAAGCACCGGGCAATGACGCATTAATAATAATAATAATAATAATAATAATAATAATACAAAGCTGCTTTTAAGCTTGTAAATGATGTAGAATATTTTATATGTTTTATTACTCTTTTTTTTTTATTTAATAATTTTTTTAAATTCTTTCTTATAATTTTTTGTTCAGTCATGTTTGTATAGTTTGTTAAAATGTGATAAAATCCAGCTTCATCATATTGCCTAGGTTGTGCTGAAAAAAAAGGATGTCACTCTATATTGCACAATCCTGACCTTTATAATAATAAAAAAAATAAATAAATACGCGCGCGCGCACACGAACGCACGCACGCACGCACACATACACAGTGAAACCTTGGATTGTGAGTAACTTGGTCTGCGAGTGTTTTTTGCGAGACCAAGCAAAACGTTCCCATAAATTTCAACTTGATGTACGCTTTGTCACGTGATCACAACTGAGCCAATAGTGGTTCTCTCTCTCTCGCACTACAGGATTGTGGGTAATCCTCAGTGTATGGTTAACATTTGTATACCGTTTGTGTGTTTGAGTGCTTCTCCTTCTCTTCTCTCTCTCGTCCTACACCAGCCACGATTCTTTTAAAATGTAAATGCAGGTAAATATGTTTTATTTTTACTTTATGTTTTGTATTAATTATTTTTATATCAATGTTTTTGGGCTGTGAAATGAATCGTCGGAGTTTCCATTATTTCTTGATATACAAGCACAAATTAAACTCGCAATCCAAGGTTTAACTGTATACATATTTATATTTATATAAAACACAATGAGGCGGAAAAAAATTAAAATAATAAGAATAATAAAATGACTGCAGATGCTCTGGGTGTTTAAGGGTTATCTGCTCTGGCAGTGTGTGTACACCAGAGAGTGTTCAGCTCTTAATGTTTTTACATCTTCTTGCTCTCTACAAACGAAGAGGAGGGTAATATTTCAAATGAAATCGAGATATTATGTTAATGGTCATGGCTATTTGTTGTCTGTTGTGTGATGTCTATTTCACACTGTATTAAGATTGACTTCTTTAACGTGTGCTGTAAATATTATTATCATTATTATTATTATTATTATTATTATTAACGATTTTCCTCGGCTTACCCAAGTCCGCTTTTCAATCAGGGAGATTTCCACTCGTCAAAGCCAAGATAAATTAGGACAGGGAGGAAGAAGCGGCGTCGTCTAATAGCGCGTTTATTTCTCTAAATTATCATTCCGCTGTTTATTTTGATAAGAGGGGCGTAGCCATCCGAAATGAATGATGTAACTCTGTGGTAACGAGATCCCGAAATGGCCCTCGGTAAGGGGAGACTCTGAGGCTGGGAGCACCGATCTGGGATCAGTTTTGTGCCCGATGTTGGGTCACTCAGGCCCGGGAGGAGCGCGTTATTGACCAACACTGTGTAATGTAGAGGCCGAGCGTGCCGTGCGGTGCTGTGCTAGGCTGAGATGAGGTGACTCAGGACATTGTAGAAACTGAAGAGCAGCCAGACACCGCAGTGAACCTGGAGCTCGTTCCTGAAACAGGATTTTGTTGTGTGTTTACGGTTAAACATTAACTTCTCGTTATAGCAGTTATACACCGATCAGCCACAACATTAAAACCATCTAGGATTTGGCTTCCCCGGGGTGTTAATATTTTTCTGGTGTTCATTGTATGGCTGATGGGTGTGTGTGTGTATACAGTCGACCAAACTCGTGAAGTCGCGGTTTAGAGTTCGCTGTCTCAGATTTTTCCTTAGAATAAACTAATAATTGTTTACGGAACCTGCAAAACTATCCTCCGCAATTTTTTTTTAATGCCATATTTTTCATGGCAATATATAATGTTGTAGCTTTTTGGTCTTTCCCATATTGGAGAGTTTGGAGTCTGCTTGATTGATTGATTCTGTGGACAGGTGTCTTTTATACAGGTGACTAGTTAAGACAAGGTGTCTTTAATGAGAGTGACTAATTGAGTAGGATTGTCTAACCACTCTGTGGGAGCCAGAACTCTTAATGGTTGGTAGGGGTTCAAATACTTATTTCACTCAATGAACTGCAAATCAGTTTCTATCTTTTATTTAAAGTTATTTTTTACATTTTCCTTTTGATGTGCTATCTGTCGCTGTTAAAATAAACCGACCATTAAAATGATACTGTTCTGAGACTTTTCATTTCTTTGTCATTGGACAAACTTACAAAATTAGCGAGGGGTCAAATAATTATTTCCTCCACTGTATATAGAGGGGGGTAACATCTGTATTTTACATTCTAGCGCTGCGGGAGACACCGAACTGTACAGAATACAGGTTTACCTTTACATTCTTTTATTATTTTTAGTTTGTTTTTTAAGGGCATTTTTTTTCCCTTCCACAATTTGCGGGTGCTCTAAGAACATAACCCGGGGGGTCGACTGTCGCTTGTCAGATTAGGGAGAGCTGTTTCCTGTGTCTAAAAACGTCCTCACAAAGAGCTGACACCTGAGACTCCTTTTGAAGCATCATCAATAATTACAAGGTCTCTCACTTACTCACTCACACACTCACTCACACACACACACCATAAGATGAGGTGGTGGCCTTTAGATCATCCTTATCTTCTCCATAATCTTCGCTTCCCATCATTCCTCTCACCTGTCCACACACACACACACACACACACACACTGTTGTTCCAGACACGAACAGACTTTTAGTTTAGTTTATTTTTCTTAAAGATGTTTTTAGTGAACTCTCATCTGATCTTCCAGTTTCTGAGGCTTTGTCTGTGGCTTTACATTTTTACTTGAAGTGTTCTTTACATTTTGAAGTGTTCTAGTTCTGGACGGCTTTTATGTTTGTTTGTTTTATCATCAAAAAATCTTCTCAGCATTTGTGTCTTCTTAAAAAAAAAAAAAAAAAAACAATGATTTTGACCACAAGTAATGTTTTTCCTGTCATGTTTCATCACGGCTCTTTTGGACTTCATGTTAAGAGTCGTGGAAGAGAAATGACACCGGGTGTCCGTTTACTTTTGGTTCCTTTATAAAAGAGGAAAAAACTAATTCTTGGATCAGGGTGTAAATATTGGCTGACTCTACTGTGTGTGTGTGTGTATAACGTATTAAGTGATTTGTCTTTCTGTGGTTGTACAGTAGCAGGACAAAATTTCCGAAATGTCCCAACTGACCCTTTTTTTTTTTTTTTTGAGTAATAACTTCCGAGCAGCTGTCGTTCAGCAAACAGGATGTGATGCAGCATAGATGGGTGAGGTCGGCAACACCAGGTCACGCTGAGAGACACTTCAGCAAGGTTTTATTTTATTTATTTTTTTTTTTTTCTTTTGGTGATAGAGTTTACAGTAAAAATGTTCCAAGACGCAATAAAAGAACGATCAGTTATTGTCCGTATCAAAGTGAAGAGCTGACACGCGCCCTGTTGTCTCGCCAGCTTTAGCGTGTTTGTTCTCGTCTCACCGTATAATCACATGTAAGCTTCGGCAGCATGACCTCTTGGATGGTTTCTCAGGAAGCTGTTATTAAGCGATGGAAAAAAAGGAGCTTGACACGCCTGCAGGTGTGCACTCTGGTTAACTGTTCAGGTTTTGTGTGTGTGTGATTGATACTAAGGTTGTGCTTATGTTTTATTCAACAGAGCGAGTGTGAACAGCTGAACTATGCGCGGCAGCTGAAGGAGCGTCTCGAGGCTTTCACCCAGGACTTCCTTCCTCACATGAAGGAGGAAGAGGAGGTAGGTGTTAAACATCCGAACCCTACAAGTAGATTCCGTCTCCGTATCGGATAAACAAGTAATATATGTATATACAAGTAATATAGGCACCGTATTATATGCTGTACCAATTTTGTTATATATGTTTATCATGTCTGCATAATTATGTACAAAATCATTCCGTATTTCCATATATAACTTATAAGTAACATTACAGGAGAATATATGCATGGCTGTAAAAATATATATATAGTATAAGACAGACCAGATTTCAGATGGAAACAAAAAAACCTAATGTACCAGAAGAACTCATATTCTCCAGCAAGCTCAGTAAAACCTAACAACTATTTTACTTATAGTACTGTGCAAAAGCACATCCAAAAATATGGCATAAGCAAACAATGCTTTTAAAAACATTTCTGCATTAAAGAAA
>JAOVVB010249381.1:0-20577 GCA_028570985.1 Heterobranchus longifilis | reverse complement strand
ACACACACACACACACACACACACACACACACACACACACACACACACACACACACACACGCACACGCACACGCACGCACACACACACAAATGCATAGCTGCCGGCCATTGTGCATTTTACTGTGTCCATCTGCTGTAGCTTTATGGAGGGTGTACTGCAGGCTGAGAGCAGGTGGTCAGCCCAGTATAATATACTGACTGTCAGCAGTGAGGGACACAGGGACGTACCCATGCATTCCTTCATCTCTCTTTCTCACATGTAGGTTCATTCAACCTCCCATCTCGACCCTATTCTCCTATACACTTCTCCTCTCTCTTTCTATCCCTCTTCTGCATCTCTCCATCCCTCGCTCCCTCGCTCCTTCTCACCCCACTTTCTCCCACCGCCACCCTTGGCTGTGATCTTACGATATTCATTTCTCCCATTTATATCTGTCAGCGCTCATTTTGCCCCAGGGAGACAATGAATTAAGAGCAGTGACAGACAAGTTCTTGTTCTGCTCTTGGTGCGGAGTGACACAGCGAGATGTAGGGCTCCACTGAGTGTTTGATGTAGTCTGCATTAGCATGCTGCAGCTTAAGTCCAAAACAGAGAAGAAGAAAAAAAAAAACAGACAAATACTTCCTCTGAGCTCATCTACTCACTACTCTGCCAAACAACCACTTTTATGGGTGTATAACACTGATGTGTATCGGCTATATATGTGAGTGAATGGCTGAGTGTGTGTATGTGGGTCTGTGTACATCTCTGTGTGTAAAAGGATTTCTTTATGTCTCTGCTCGTCACCAAGGGAGTCAGGGAAAAATGACACATCCCCCAACATCCTGTCAGACCTTGGGGCCATTCTCCTGAATCATTGCTGCCCCAAACCCACTCCAATCCCTTTGTAAATACTGTACGCTCTGACATGTTTACCAGGGCCAGAGTGGGTGTGCGCAGGCCCGCAGATGCATGTGAGTTTATGCACAGTCACACATGGGCAGTTAGTGTCAATTAATAGCTATACATCACTGAGTGGGAGACGTGTTTTCCATTAATCATAAGTCATTGTTTTATAGTGACAAGGTATTTGGCAGCTGAGACAGAACAGCAGCAATGAAACATCTCTGAGCCGTGTAACATGTCTTCCTAGTGTGTGTGTGTGTGTGTGTGTGTGTGAGAGAGAGAAGGATGCCCTATACAGATAGGGAGAGACTCCGTTGCCGACACTCAGCTCTGAATAGCCAGCTAGCTGTGAATAGGTTCCAGAAGGTTAGATAAACACCACACATGGCTGTTGTTGCTATCATTCTGCAGCAATTAATGCTTACACAAGTATAAGTGACACACTAAACACTTTGATAGGTGGTGGTAACATGCATGTGTAAACACAGATGGAATGCAAACGTTGCATGTTTGCATTGCAAACATTTCATAATGATGCAAACCGTAAATGAAACTAAAAGGGTCTCAGCAGCTGAAGCAGACAGTAGAATGGGAAAAAAGTTGAAATTAGTATGTGTACTATTCAGAAGATCATTGTTCTTGCAATACAATGCTTAGAAGCATTACATAACGCCCCCGGTGTCGACTTTAGATGGAACTAAAAGAATATTTTCAAAGGGGGTGAAGCCGAGGCTGGATTAAGAAAAAAAAAGTCTTTTTTTAAATTACAATGTGCACTTTCTCTCATACTTTTGAGAAGATCACTGTACTCAGGAAATAATACTTACGTGCAACAAGGCCAAAAACTCCAATATGGAAAATAGAAGTCTCTGCACACTGAAATCCAATGCAAGCATTTAATTAAACCTTCATCTGGGCACACATGCTCAACATATAAGTGGGTTTTGATTGAACAATATATTCCTTAAAATGTCTGTAGATAGTACATGTTGGAAAACTTCAGACACAATAACAGTGGATCTGAATGGGTTGACAAACTCTGTAACCTGGCATTGTGACCTGGTTTGAACACAGACTGGACTCTCCTCTGCTTTTGTGAACAGGCATAATGATGAACATTTTATTTTCATATTGACATTCTATAACCTACTTCCTGATTTCTCTAAAAAAAAATACAGCATGCATTCAGTAGACCAACATCATATCTCCTGTATGAAAGGCTATAGCGCACATTCCTTTCTCCCCTAGGTTCTTTTTACTTCATTAGCTTTCTGTGGCCGGCCTGTATATGGAACATTACAGAAGAATGTCAGCCCGCTTTTCTTCTGTTGTTGCTATGTAAGCCCCCCACCACCACCATCACCACCACTCCCTGTCTCACTCTGTCTCTCAGAACAAATGATCAGCAGATGGATGGAGGAGTGAAATGAGTAGGAAAACTGGCAAAAAGGGCAGAGATGGACAACAAAAAATAAAGGAAGCACACCATGTGGGGGAGGCAGGAGAGATCCAGTGTGGGAGGAGGGAAAAAGAAGAAAAGCATGCATGCAGGTTTGAAAGTTGCAAGAGATGGTGGGGAACATTAAGGGAAAGTGTAAACATGTGGGTAGAAAACATAGAAGAAGAATGAAAAGAGCACACACAAACAGGTATGGGTCCTGTTTTGTTTCATCATACAGCGAGGACACCCGTCACACTGATCATTAAGTCTGGAATCACAGCCATACACACACACATACTACTGACCCACGCTGACACGTCTACACACACACACACACACACACACATATGGCATATCTATGCACTAAATGCACACAAGCAAACAGGCGCTGACCTTCAAGGTAGGTTGCCATGGAGCTGTGTCAGGCTGTTATAATGTCACCACTTTCATAAACCCCTCGCCCCTTTCACAGTTCACAAACCACTGGCTATATACTGCTGTACTGTATGTGTTACTGTGTGCGTGCATGCACAGCGCGCGTCAGGCCTTCTGTGATTGCGGCAGATTTAGACTCAGTTGTATAACATTTAAAGAGGGAGCCATGGGAAGCCAAATGTTAACTGTTGTGTGTTTATCTGTGGGATGTAACTGCTTTACTGACAGATTGTAGCTATAATTGTGCTTGTCTATACATCACTGTTGTCATGGGAAAACCTTGTAGGTTCCCTCCTTCCTTGAGGGCTTGCACTTATCAAGTGAGAAAACTCTACAGTGGATATATCCTTCCGATAACATCAAAAATATATTGTCGTCAAGCTACTAAAAAAAGCCTTTTTTTTTTAACTTCATAGATCTAGAATCCAATCTAGACTCAAATTTTACTATGCTGAGAGTAAATGTGTGTTGAGATATTAGATCCCTCTACATAAACATTTTAGGTTGCATCTGGACGTCTGGAAGCTCCAATAAAGTACAAGTGAATTGTAATTTGATGTGACATTATTACAAAGATTACAGTGAAGATTATTCATTGTTATAGGTCTGTCACTTTATTTGGAATTGTGTATGTATGTGGACTCATTCTGGCATGCTGCCATATTATGAAATGTATTGATCTATAGTACATTAATTTGTATAGGTGCTTATATAAAAAGAGCAAGTGCAGCTGTAAAACAGTCCCGTAACCGTGAAATGAGAGGTCTTCCTCCCTTGGCTTAACTCTCATATTTCCAGTGCCAGTTCTAGATTTCAGTCTTGATTGCTCCTGGGTTGTTTCATATTACATGAGCCCGATTTCATCTAAACCAGACTTTTGGAAATGTTTTGTTAGGCATCAAGCACCCATCCCGCTGAGTTAAAACTAAATGGCAAAGCTCGTTGGGATCCCTATCACAAGTGTTTGCTCTAAGTTGATTTTCTCACGGTTTCCACTATAATCTATATCCTAGTTCTCCCACGCTTGTTCCCCTGGTAGAAATTGCAAAGTATTTCATTTAATGGATTTAGCTTGTTCACATAACGAGATGGTACGTCAACCATTCTTTTTTACACTAATTACTGTCCTAAGGCAATACAAGTGGGCTGTGAAGTGAAATGCAGCACAACATTGGCATCTTACATGAGAGGAAATGAGCCCATGATCTAAACTCCACCAAGATAACGCAGAATAGTCTGATTCACTCGCTCTATGTTACTCAACACACAGAGGAAAGCTTGAACTCTGCCAGCGTTTTTGGTTTATTTTATTCCCACAGACGCTCGTAATGAAAGTGTTTGATTTCAGTGTAGTGAGGGATTAATTGAATAAATGCTTGTGTGTGCCAGCATATTGCGTTATGTGATGACATATTTTATCATATCAAGTCATGTTTTGCCTCCTCTATTATCAGTCTAGACAGTGTACACCTGTCTTAGTCATAGTGTAGTCTACACAATACAGCCTTTTAAGAGACAGTGTTGACACATCCATAAGATAACAAAAAGACAGCAATATGCCCTGATAGCTATCATCCTGGGAGCTATCCAAATCAAGTTTTAAGTTTTGAAACTAGGGTTTACAAAGGGCTAATACATACTTTCATGTTAACAGTCAAAATCTATCACAGTGATGACAATCAGATTACAGGGGCTGCGTGGCCCTGTCTTCTCTCCAGTCAGATAACAACTTTCAAGTTCAATCATAACTTTTAAGAACAATCAGAATTCACCAACATCCTCAGTGTTATGACTCTGTTATTGAACCATAGATCTGGCAGACAAGATATGTGGTTGATGTGGCAGTGGAGGGAAAGAAGAGGTAATTTCCGAGCATCTGCTGATTGTAAAAGGCAATGTTTTAAGAGCAGATGGTTACGGAGAGATGATGGAATTCCTTAGTAACGAGCCTCGGCACAAGGCAACGTTTTCCAACAAGGGACTGCTGTTATCAGAAAGATTTTTCAATACTTTGCTCAGCTGTAAAACAAGCATGCATGCATACTGTATATGCAACAGTAGTCATGCATAGTTTTCATGTTTGTAGGCTAGTGTATATGCAACTATTTTCATCATCATTTTTTTTTTTTTTTTTACAAATTGTTCAGTCATTTAGGCTATTAAACACTCCACAAAACTCGAAAATATCCAATTTGCAATGATAAAAAACAGAGAAACAACAAATCTTGATAAAACTAAAACAGTTTTACGTATTTATGTTTACGTATAATTCAATGTCTGTTACTGCACATGCATGTATGTGTGTGTCAGAGGGAGATATATAGAGGCGGTCAGGAGGACAGAGCAGTAGCTTTAAAACCACAGGGATCAACAGTGTTTTTGTCAGTGGGGGGCTGACACATGGGCCTCTGCTAATTCCTCATGCTTGTTTAAAAGCTATATGGTCTTTAGCTCCTATCCTACACGTGTGTGTCCATGCATGTGCAGAGTGCAAGTCTGTATTAATGCACTGACTTTGTCTCTGTGTGTGTGTGTGTGTGTGTGTGCGTGTGTTTGGTATGAACAAAGCATTTTCCAGGACCTTCAGGGTCAGTCTCCTATGGAGAAGCTGTCAAGGTCTCAGGCAGGGGGTTAAGCGGTGTGTCGGGTACTTGTGCTGTGTGTCTTATGTGGGCAATGTCTGCGTTATATAGGGCAGCAAAGGTCACTATATAATATAGACATGCAGAGCATAGACACACACTGACATACACACACCCACAGATCTGAATCTATACATACACATGGCATACATCTCCACACATAAATCCCTATGAGTGAAAGTGTATAGTTCAGGGCCAGTTTGCTGTTATCCTTGTATTTTAAATGGCTTACATTACTGAGGCCTTGGTCCGGTTACATGTTTTGTATCTATTGACATACAGACCTTGTTCCGTGTTAATGTACAGGCAGCCTGCATATTTCGTGTGCTTGCCAGAAAACTCTAGTTAACAGAAAATGATTAAAAAGCAAATGTGTTTTAAAAAGCATCAGCAAGTGCTTTATTATGAACCTTTTCTAGTTATGTTGCTGTGATGGTCACAATTTGTTGCAGTCTCACTGTTCTGTGTATTTTACAAATGACCCTGAGGAAGCTGTTGGTCTTACAATAAAGTTGTTCTATTTACTACAAGTGTCACTGGAGCTTTGACCTTTATGTATTATAGAGTAGCAGACTCATGTCTCATATATTTAAAACGGTTTAATCAATCTGAAAACCTCACCAGTGTGAATGACCGCTAAGTGAAAATGTTACAAATTAACAAGGTTTCTTTCCTCATTGGTTGCGATGGCACCTGCTTCTGAATACTTTCCCTCTGAACAGACCACAGGCCCTGTTTAGAAAATATATAGCGCATGGAAGTGCCTTTATTTTCAACCCCCCATATGTAAGTCCCTGTACGCTATTGCTTTTTGAATTATGAGTGTTTTCTTTAGCGATTAACTTTAATGATTAGAGAGGCTGCTTTCAATAATTGCAACAGCATGAAAACAATGTAGCTATAAACTTGACAGAGGAAACAGAAACAAACATTTAGCTTCTGAAATAATGAATTAAGTTACCTGCTGACAGCTTTTCCTCATACGTAACGCAGAGAGCCACACCTGGCTGTGGTTAACTAATAAGAAAAATACTCCGACCAGGTTTTTGTTGCTCAATAGCGCAGTCGCTTTCTGCTGCCTCAAGACAGCAACACGGAAACATTACGCCTGACACACCCATGAGCGCACGGAGGACTGCATGTACGTTTGCTATTAACACAACGTGGGCGTGAAAATGAAAACTGCGTCGGTCTGAAACTACCAACGAGACTTGCGCTGCGTGCTGCTTTGTGCCAGGTGTAAGATAGAGCCCTAAATGTGTTTTTCTGCGGAAAGAGCAGCAAACAGGATCAAACCGTGCAAAGAGGGAGCAGTCAGTCCTGTCCTTGCCTTTGATCCCAACTCAGCTCCGTTTAAAAGGCCCAGTTTGACAGAGCAGGAACTCTGTCAGTTTTACGGAGCTTTGTGTCACGTCAAACAAGCTAAAAGATGCTCAGCTGGGCCTTTGTTCTGCTGTCCTGGAGAGCGTGCCGCAAGCAATTAGAGTTACAAACACGCTGTGTGTGTGTGTGTGGGGGGGGTGACCTTACTGTACGGGCATATGTGTGTCTGTGCATTCGAGTTGATATATATGGGTGTCTGTGTCTGAACCAGAAGGAAAAGATACACAAAGTAAGTCCACATGTGTACACACAAACCAAAACCCACAACCCACAGCCTCATCTTTCCACTTATATCCAATATATATATATATATACACACACACACGCACACACGCACACACGCACACACACACGCACGCACACACGCACACGCACACGCACACACACACACAAATCCCTTCCCAAATCATCCCTCTGATAATAGAGTTTCTGATTGATTCTTGCTGAACCAAAACTAGTACTGCATTCAAACTAATTGGCCTAGTTGCGTTTCCCCGTGTGTAGAGACACAGAAGGTTCTGGCACGGAAACAAGGTCTGTAGGTCATGTCTTGGTGGGCACAAGCTGCATTCTGTTCACACTTCCAACTGCGAGTTTGTGAACTTTTGAACTTGCAGAGCAGAGCAGGAAATTGAAACAATAAGCTTCTGGAAAGAAAATGAAATTTCAACACAGAGACGGGATTTGTTGTACTAGCAAATGATCTGGCCCCTTTGTGCTGTTTATTTATGCACCCTAGTTGGTTTGGGCAAACAGAGAAATGGTCCCCAATATACACACACACACACACACACACACACACACACTCACAAAGGGGGTTTTATGGAAGCAAGTGGTGACACGCTGTGGACAGGTTTTGGGAGGTTTACCGACATGTGTGGTCTAAAGTTAGAGCAGTTGGAGAATGCCTTCCATCCTTGCGTCCATCCATCTCTGAACATACACTCCTCCCCAGCTGTCTCATCCTCATCCTCTGACCTGAGCGGGCTGTCAGGGCCTCCTGCTCCAACACGGCATACTGCACGTTCACCACATACCACGGCTGGGTACTGCAAGACCTCATAAAATAAAATGCCTATCAATCACTGTTATAAAAGAGGGTCCAATTATTACTTAACGACGAAAAACTAGGACCATATGCTGCACTGCATATGGGACATGTGGAGTATTAGAACAATATTCTTTAATAGTTTGGGGCTGCGTTGATTTAATATAATTTCAAATGTATTTTTCAACCTTCTCGCAAGTTTATTGCAGCAATGTTGTTCATATTTACATTTACAACAAAATAATCCGTCTGTCCGATATTATCCCTTCTGCCTGTCCTCCATTTTGTGCCTGTCTCACTCCACCTGCTGCTCTCTCTCCACACTCTGATGCTAGTGTGTCGAAAGCCTAAACCGCCTGGTATTGATGTCCCCATCAGGGCACAGCAGGGGCCCCTTCATCACGGACACACACGCAGACACACAGATGCCTGGGTGAGATGTCCCAGTTGAGGCATTAGTCAAGTGTGTGTGTGTATGTGTGAGGAAACGGTCCATATCAAGTCAGCAGTAGGCTTAGTAGGGTTGGTTGAAAACCTCCCACAGGTGTTAGGGATCAATTCAAACACAAATCATTTCATGCACTAATCCCTACTCACGCCCTCACCTGCATGTTTTACAGTTTCTGGCATTACACAGCTGCTAACAGATCCACTGAGACGTCATTTTCAAGCGATGAGATAAAAAGAAACATCAATTCCCATAAATACTGCTGACCTTTTGTTTCTGGCAGATATTTTTGGGGAGTGAGCAAAAGATAGATCAAGATAAGGAAAAGAAGAAAAAGATCCAAGACAAACTTTAAGACTTTTCTGTCATGAAAAAAATATAATATTTCAAAGAATATCAGGGGTGTGGGCAGAGGAAATATTATTATGAAAGAATGTAATAAGGTAACAGACAAAATAAATAAAGGGAAGGAGATTATCAAAGTAGCAGAATGGAAATCATATGTTGCTATCTAATTGACCATCTCTGAAGTTCAGCACATCAGCATGCATGAGGCACCCGCAGGGGCTGGTGTAATATCAGAATTTGGTTTTCATGCTTTTTGACTGAAATATGCTCATGTGAAACACTAAGTTATGGAGACAGAGACAGAGAGAGAGAGAGAGAGTGAGGCGGAGAGAGGATGCATCTGTTAAACTACAGAGAGCACTTGCACATCTCACTCAAGCAAATGTGACAGATGACAATGCATCAAAGTAATACTAGAAACAATGAGTGTTCCACAAAATACCACAAAACTTGAGGCTGCCGTTAAACTCACTGGCTAATGTTACAGAGACACACACACACACACACATTACGTCACGGACACTTTCATTATTCATCAGCCCCGACTCAATATATTTCCCGATGAATTGTGAAATATTTGAAGTGGCTACATCATGAATAAACAGCAGAGGAAATGATTGTCTGGAAAAGCTTATTTATTGGGGGGATGCGACAGGGGTTGGGGAGGTGATGGGGGGAGGTAAAGGGAGGGGAAACTTGGGATTTAGTGAAAGGGATTGTGGGTAATATTTTCCACGGTCACAGTTGGTTGGCCTTAAATTAAACCGGCACACAGGAGGGCACGCCAACACATTTGAGAATGCATGTGTGTACACAAACACACAAGAAGCAAAATAACATGCATACACTGTACAAACAAGAATTTTAAACATGTAGAGACAAGCAATTGACTGAGTGAATCAACAGAAATCGGGTTTATGTGCCTACATCCAATTGAGCGGTTTTTCATCATCAGCGTCTACACTAAACAAATACTCTCACATTGAAAACAAACTGATGGCCAACCACCAATGAGCATCGAGAGGGAAAACACACTGAAATGCAGACACTTAGGGAACGCTGTAATATAGCAGACATACGCTTCTAAAGCTGAGCATGCTCCTGCATAAAACATCAGGCGTTGAGTATTTTAAGTGCTTCTATTGTAATCAGGCCAAAGCCGTATAACAGCCCCCATAAAGGCCTGGTGAGAGTGGCTGAAGGTCCATTTAGGGGTCCAGAACAAAGAGCATCACTTGATCAATAGACAACCTCGTTAGGGCAATATGCTGTGGCGGGCACATTCTGAGGCACAGGGGGATGATGGGAGGTGGGTGTGACAAGGTGTGTGTGTGTGTGTGTGTGTGTGTGTGTGTGTGTGGGGGGGGGGGGGGGGGGGGGGGGGGGGGGGGGGTAGGTGGAAGATGGTCTCTGTGGTGTTCCTCTATGCACATGGGTTTGAGCAGAAAAGGAACAGTGTGCAGAATTAATATACAGACGTGAACCAACATGCAAAAAGGACTCCAACAATCACTAACCAAGTGCTCGTGGAAAAACTCTAATGAGGTCTGCGTGTGTGTTTGTGCGTACGAATGTGTGTGTGTGTGTGTGTGTGTGTGCTCGAAAGCCACTAAAAGCTCTTTAGGGGCACCTTAGGGAGCTATCCTTCATGACTTATCAACTAGGCAGACAGGCAAAAGTGTGTGTACATATCCACCTATGGACGCACACACTTACATGCACTTATACACACAAAGTGGATCCTTAATGAACCCTTGTCAGTTTGAAGGGAACAAAGGTTAGAGAGGAAGAAGAGACGGAAGAGGAGCAGAGAGAGTGGAGAGAAGAAGAGTGGAGGTGAGGTGGTGGTGGTGGTGGTGGGGGGGGCTGTTTGGCCTTGAGATCGATCGCTTATCACTGTCACCTAATCTGTCCATCTCTCCATCTCTCCCTCTCTCCTCCCCCCCCCCCCCTCTCCGTTTCTTTCTCCCTCCCTTCCTCCATCTCGCTCTGGTGCAGGAAGGTGTAGAGAAAATGAAGGGCAGACAGAGATATAGGGAGACAGAATGATGGAGTGTGCACCTCTCATGAATAGAATTAGAGAGGAGAAAGAGGGAGAGGAAGTCAGTGCCGAGATGGAGTAAAAAACAAAGGCAAATAAAGACCAACAGAAAGTGGAGTAGAATGACAGTAAGCAGCAAGTGACAGAGAGAAAGAGCGAGAGAGAGAGACAGCGAGAGAGAGAGGGAGAGAGAGACAGCGAGAGAGAGACAGCGAAAGAGAGAGAGACAGTGAGAGAGAGAGAGAGAGAGAGAGAGAGAGAGAGAGAGGGGATGCTGTGCAGCCTACCAATAAATCTACAGTAAATCCTTTCAGAAGCAGCTCACTTCAGATACATGAACAAAACAAAAAGACAAAAGGATTAAACAGAAGACACTGAAGAAACAGCTGCACAACGCTGCACGTCTGATCATATAAGAACGGGTAAAAAATAATAATAATAATAAATTGCATTTATATTAACACTTATCAATCACCAAGGAAGAAACAATTTAAATTGTAGAAAAACATACAATAAAACCTTAGAAAGGATCACACAGCAACATACCCCCTTACATAGCTGTTCCTCATCAGCATGGCCAAAAGCTGATATTCCATGAATTAAACACTGACAAATACAAAACGCCAGCAACATGGCCCAGACAAATCAAATAAAATGTGGGAACCAATGACTAGAGGTCCTACTATTAACCAAAGAGGCAACTTAAAGAGTAATGAACCGTCCTTTGTGAATGAAAATGACAAAGTTTCCCTCACAACCACGAACCGGCTTTAACTCATGTTATAACCTCCAAAAATGACATGTATAGTTTATAATCTGCCTTCCTGACAACATGTACATCACTGCATTGATATAAATCTTTTTGGTGTATATGAATGTGCTAACAGCACAAAATCATTGTTGTTCAACTCTTAAAAGAGTCGAGCAGAAACGACAAACAGAGTATGTACTGTACACCTGCATACGCCAACACACGGAGGGGTACCTTTCAACCTCAAATAAAAAACAGATATTAATTATACATGATGTTCTTTTTCCACCATAATTCAAGATTTAACAACATCTAAAACTACACCTGAGCTCTCTGAATGGCCATGGCGCAGCAGGTGAAACCCATCGCTCTGTACTTTTCTCAACTCCTATTGCGCAATTATCACACGCTGCTTCCCCTTCCCTCTCTCTATCTCTCTTTCCATCCTTCCTTCCGTCCTTCCTTCCTTTCCTCCCTGTTATTACCCCGCTCCTATTCCCTGCCTCCTGGCTGTCTTTTGGCAGCGCAGGAGAGATGACAGATGAGAGGGAAGAAACAAGATACAGAGAGATGTCAAGGAGAGAAAGAATGGGCTGTTGTTTGGTGTTGCACCTCGAACATCTTACAGTAAGCTATGGAGATTTTACTCCCATGCTCGCATTCAAAGTCCTGTAAACAACAGTAATGAAACAGCTCTGTGTGCGATGTTGATATATTTCATAGCCTACACCAGCTTTAGAAAACTGATATATAGCCTATCACAGCAAATGTGCCAATAACCTTGTGCACGAGAGAGAGAGAGACACACAGCGAGACAGGAACCGATGTGAAGTGGCCCACTGTATTTCCCAAAGGGTTGGTTGAAACAATAGAGGACAGATGATGGTGTGAGAGAAAGAATAAAGGACATTAAGGATGGTGTGGAAATTCCCTCTTTAGCTGCAGAGGGGGCTCCACTTAGGGCTGCAATTAACCTGAACACTTAACCCCCATCAGGGAGAGACAGACAGAGATTGAGGTAGAAAGAGAAAGACAGTCAAAAAAAAAAGAAGAGGAAAAAAAAAGAAAAAACTTCCCAATTTTCTCAGACAGCACAGAATGAATGGAAATGTTGTACAGTCGTACCACACACAAGCCCATTAAAGAAAGAGAGTGCCAACCATCAAATGAAAAAAAGATAGCTCTTGAATTGAACGGCAAAATTGCAAACTACATCCACAGCGATCGAGCACTTTTGTCGTGTCTCCTGAGTGTGTTTCTCAACACGCCGTATCAAAAGTGCGCTGCGCCAAACTGCACAGCGTGTCTTCACTTCAGACGCAACTGACTTTCTACACTGTGGTTGAATTTGTTACGTCTTCCTTTCACTTTTCCTCTCTCAGAGAGCGGATTTGTTACTTTTTTACTGATATCTTTTAAAATCCTCACATTGATCCAAGCCAAAAATCAGAGAATAAAGTCCTCTGGCAGGGTGATAAGCAGCTGAAGTATCGCCCTGACGGCAAGAGAGGAAGCAGTGTTTTGAGTCTCTCCTTTTGTCTTCTTGCACTCAATTCATTCCCATCGAGTGAGGCTTTCGTGTCATGACCATAGATCAAAAGTATTGCCAGAATGCATGGCACAGGGGAGTGCAGGCAGGACAAATATGTACAAAAGAAAAAGAAACAATAAGCAGACTGTGAATGTCTGTTTAATGTCAGGAGATTTGCAAAAGGGACAACAAAGTAAAGACAGACACTGTAATACAGTGCATACATACTGTACAGCCATACATACACCCACGCACACATTATTCTGTCTTTTGGTCTATTATTCCTACTCCGTTCCTCTCTCATGCACATAAACAGTCTTTCTCCCCGGCCTTGAAACAGCTCTCCGCACATCTGTCCATCCATTCTGTGCAAATCGGCCTGAATGTGTGTCTCCACTTCACGCTCTGCCTTGCCACTCTATCACACTTTCTCCCTGTCATTGTAGCACACTTATCCATCCTCCTACTACTCTCATAATGAAAAGGCAAATGTGTAGACGCACGCACGCACGCACGCACGCACGCACGCACGCACGCACCTCCTAGCTGTTGTTTCTAAGATATTTGCGTGAGAAAGTGGGCAATATTGCAACAGAGGGCAATATTGGAAAAAGCAATATGTTATTATTACTCATAATTGTACAAATGCACATTCAACCCAATAGCATGGAGAAAGTTTATTGTAGTCTCCGTGTCCACTAATTGTCTGTCCTCTTGTTTAAGCACTGCTGTGATAGGACAGACGTGTCCCTGTTTAATTGCCTTCCCATGCTCCTGACCTCGTCTGGGACATCCCAGTCATTAACAAACATGTCTGACATTTCCATCAGCAGTCCTGTATTGCCAGCAGAATGAGCTGCATTATCACTCAGCCAATATCAAGACGGAAATTATTCCGGGTGCTGTGATGTGAGATGTCCTTTGATGAAACAGCATTGTGAATGTCTGGATTAAGACATTTGCACATTTTGTATCACCTTGCCACCTTCAGAGGCCAATTCCATTTTAACCTCAAGTGTAATTTGACATGTAACTACAGATAATGCAATACTGATCCTAAAACAAGAGTTATTTCATTAGGTCATTAGGTATCATTATCATTAGGTATTTTGATTTTGTGAAACGTTATACTTCATATCAGATCAGAACCTAAAAGTAAAGTGACGTTTAAAACACTCAATGACTTGATCTAAAAAATGATCAAGACAGAAAGCGACAAGATAAAGCTATAAGCTTTAACTATAATGCTGGAGAAACTGTAAAATCATAATAGCTGAAGAGTCATTTAAGGTAAAACCAAGTGTAAACTGAAGAGAAATCCGCCTGTAAGCAAGCTGGACCATTTTCTAATCTGGGATGGATTCATCATGTAATGAGTAAAGAGTAATCTTAGAGAGCTCATCACCATGATATATTACCAAATACCATCTGGCAGGGAGGACCACAGTTAAATGTTGACAGTAATGACAATTTAGTTCACCGGCCTTATTAAATAAAGAGCTCATTTGTGCAGACATATGGCCAATCAAGTCATTGCCTGGCACTTCATCATGCACACACGCACACGCACGCACACACACGCACGCACACACACAAAAGACAAAACAGACACTAAATGCATGCACACACACATAAACATGCAGATGACGAGTTATTAAGATATGCTTTTGACCAAACACCTACTGTGACAGGTTTCGTCTGAAGCCAAGTCCTGTTTGTTTACACTTTGACACCAAAGCAGTAGGCACACTAGAAGATGAGTTAAAGACACACGCTGGCACATGAAAAACATGTTTGTGTGGTTCACATGCTTGTTAAAAAAAAGCATATATTTTTGGTTGAGTCGTGATCTTTCTCCATTTCTTCCCTCACCAAACACATAAATCATTTGCCCATTTGCTACCAAGCTGAAGCTATATGGATGGGAATATTGTTTTAAAAAACAGAACCAAATCCAGGAGGGATATTGTCACATGGGTCTTAAGGCCCAAGAGAAAAGCATATTTTATAACACACAGACACATACATCACTCATGCGAGCATTTCACCACAGATTTTAAGACTCTGTGGAAGCAAAAAGAAGAGTGGTGTGATTATTGGTGCGGGGATTTGGAGAGAGGACGGACAGACAGCTGGGACGGTCTTTATTGGACTCCACATAAACACTCCGAGTGTTTGTGAGAGTGGGTGTCTGTCTGTCTGTCTGTCTCTCTGTCTTCCACATGCCTGGTTTGTGGGGTGTGTGCAGGTGTTGATCTGTGTAAAATGTCCATGACGCAGCTCCCGTGTTCCACACATGCAACTGGCATTCAGCTCTAAATGAGTGAACACACACACAGACATACATTCACACACACAGACATACATTCACACACACACACACACACACAGGGATGAGTGGAAGAGCTTGAGAGCGACAGAAGGAAGGTAGAGGGAGGGAGACAAATATCCTTTGTGTTCTTCCAACACAACCAACTGCATCATCCATCTAATCTTTTGCCTTTGCTGTCGTTATATCCATCCTCTGCTCCTCTTTAGCTTCCAGCAGCCTCCAGCAGGAACACAATGTGATAATCTATTAGCTTGTTGTGTCTGTGACAGGAGGGAGCAGGTTAGCAGCACATTGAATGGAGAAACAATACAAGACGAAGACGAAACTCCAGTAAAGCCCTACAAACTCATTTAGATCAGGCTGGAAACATCAATAATGTTGTCACAGATTTCCACACTGTACCCTCTGTTTAAGCCAACGTGTCTGCTTTTGCATTTGACTGAAGCCTTATCACAGCAGCTGAGAAAATCCCACATCATAGCATACCTCAAACAAAAGGAAATGTTGCACTTAACTGGTTCAAGAAATTGGCAAGAAATCCAGCAATGTTTTCCCAGTCCTTCTTTGCTCATCTCGTTCTAAATACTGACTCACATTTTTGTGTGCCGTTGATTCACAAGAGTAAAAACCTGTTCTGTTCTGTGTTACCATTCTTATGCTTGGCAGCAGTGCTGGTAAGAGTGACTGTGATCTGGTTTTGGACAAGTGAGAGCAAGAACTATGTCTGATCTGACTGTACAGCAGTAGAAATCTGTAAAGGGACAATAATGTGGGACAATAATCAATGCGATGATACATATTTTATGTAATAGAGAAATATTTAAGATTTGAAACTAAGTTTTCAGGTGCTTTAAGTCATGCTCAGCCATGTATTTGTCCAAAGCAAGCTCAAGATATATCATACAGGTATATTAGGATCATGTTTATATCAGCACATGGTCATTTGAATGCGTGATGGCAGCTAACTGCCATGCCCTTTGACTGACGACTTGAACAACATACTAATGAGTTAGATGCTGCATTGGGCTTTCTATAGAAGATCCACTTAAGTGTTGGAGTAGACTGTACAGTCTTCTTTAGTAAAAAAAAAAAAAAGTTGGTTATATCTGAGCTCAACAAAGTACAACAATAGTTAGTTTTTGGGATTGTGTTCCCATTGGTAGCCATTGCATTTTGAATATTTTTGTGGGACATAAAGTAAACTGACTGAGATTAGCCAGAGTAGCTGCAGTACATGGTCTTCAGTTTCTTGATGTCCAGATATAGACACTAGGGGTTTCACGATTCTCCAAATCCATGATTTGATTAGACTTTCGATTTTTTTAGGGTTACAATTCAATTCAATTTAAACTTTTTTTTCCTCCAGCACTGTGTCATTGTTAGACTATCAAGTCTTGATTTGTAAAGATCGACAGATCATGCCCTGATAACTGGCATTTACATTTTCAGATATCTCTTTGTACTCGGCAGGATTTTACAGAAATGTTCCCCTTGAAACCTTGTCTGTATTCATGACAGTCAGAAAACATCTTGGTAGCTATTACATTACTCACTGATTCTCATACCTCATAACATACAGTGTAACTATTACTAAGCTTTCAATTATTCCTCTTACACCATGTATTCTTCTATTATTTCCGTCAGTATTTCCTCCCAACTCTCGTTTTATCTCTCTCTCATCTTCACACCTCTTATATCTCCTATCCTTGCTTATCAGCATGTCATTCCACTCTTCCGCACGTCTTTCCTGTACACGTTCTTCCTCTATCCATTTTACTTTCCGCATTACTCTTCGCTTTCTCTCTCGGTTCACACCTCTTTCTCGCCTCCCTTTCTTCTCCGCTCTCCTTTGCTCTCAGGTGTAGTTTAGATAAGGCTAGAGGAGGGGATTAGTGAGAGCTCTCTGCCATGTTTGCCTTTGGCACAGAGGACAAAAGGACTGGGACGTTTTCACTGTTCCGTCATCTCCATTCACCTGCCTGTGTGTGTGTGTGTGTGTGTGTGGGGGGGGGGGGGGGAAACAGCCATTGCAAGGACACACACACACACACCCACACTCACCTGTGTAATGACTGTGTCACCGTGCCCCAGTTATGAACTGAATCAGCATAATCCCTTCACACTCCATTAATCAAGAAAAGGCAGGGTGTAGTCTCACAAAAATGCACAAACACACACAGAGAAATACAGTGCTGACACATATCCTCACCCTGTGTGGTCTGCCAACTTTGGCTGGTCCCATGGGCTGATGTTACTGGACTACTGAACCAAGTCAGACACAATAGCATGCACAGTCTACAGATGTGTACGTTGGTGTGTGTGTGTGTAAACCCATATATTTTTTAAAAAGAATATGACTTAAGCTATGAAGATGACATACCGTGCAGGGCTATTACAATATGACTGGCCTTGTTTCCACCACAGGGCATAGTAAAGCTTAGCAGGTGGTTCGCATTATTGTACTATTTGATCTCTCAGCATTTGTGTGTTTCTCCATTCATCTTGTTTCCCGCTGAGATGATTACTCAGCTCGCACTTCAGTCTTTAATGAAGAAATGTGACTTTTGATCATGTGCTATAAACATCCGATAAACATAGCACTGGCGCTCGTGTCCATATGACTGCTGCGGGGAAGATACCAGTCATGTTCACAGTGACAGTTCCCTCATAGTACCTGTCATCCATATCACTCCTCACTCTGCCTATTACAGCTCAAATACTGCAATTGCTCAAGCATCTGCGTGCGCCAGCTGCTGCCTGGAGAAAACCATGTATCTCAAAAATGTGGACTTTTCAGCAATGAAGAAAAGCAGTCATGACTTTGTAATAATGTTTTTTAAATAGTCCAGTGGGCTTTGAAAGACTTTTATTAGCCTTAAGACGTACTGACCGCAAAGCAAATTTTGGAATAGGTGCGAAGACAGCACGCATGTGACGAGACATTAAAAAATCTAGATGGTAAAAACGAGGTGAAGATGCTTATGGCGCTTATGACACTATTTCATGAACATACAAGGAGAAAACAGAGAGGAATCTGGAGGAAAACAACAGAAAGAACTGGAGTTTGTAGAAAGTTTTGAGATCAGCTACAGTGTCTGAGCTGCCACACTAAAATGCACATGTTCTGCAAATACACTGCCAGTCGAAATTCACATGAACAAATCAAGCTATAATGTTGGCTTTGCATTCAATCTCAACACTCTTTTAGAAGTAGGAATGTCTAAATGTTAATAAAGCCTGAAGCCACAACGCTGTGGTATTCCAGATAAGAGAAAAGCTGCTATATTATTTGTTATGATCACTTATTCTTCTTCATCGTTTGCAGAACGTTCAGTTTCCATTCCTCCTCCTACATGTCTATAAAAACACAACAAGTGCAACAAGAGACTCTTGTGCAGGCCAGTGATGACTAATCCTTTACCAGTCACTACAGGGACAACATCTCTATTAGAAGGTCAAGTGAACAAAGATAAACATCCATATCGTGATGCAAATTTATACTGGAATATTTTTCAAGCTAATGATGCCACCTACATTTTTAATCATCGACTACCTGTCCATCTACTGTATCCATCAGTCTGTCCCAGCTGGGCAGAGCCTCAGGGCTGAATTGGTCGGTGGTCCAGAGCAGACTGTAATCTGGAGCTCCTATCATCGGGGATCCGCTCGTCTGCCTGTGTGATCAGGCAGACGAGCGCTGAGCATTTGATCAGCCTGATAGCGAGCCCAGCGGGCAATGAGCCACCACAGAGAGACACGACAATCAGTGAAATATATACAAAACAAGACCAGAGCACATAAGTACGGATTTACACACATACACACACACACAAGCCACAAGAAATGGTATACATGAAAATAGACTGATCCAGTGAGTGGGCAGAAACAATATTGCGTTAGTGAGAGAAAAACAAAGAAAGAGAAAAAGAAAATAAGCCAGGAAGGAGGATGAATATGTGTGTGTGTGTGTGTCTGGTTGTTTGTGTGTGTGAGAGGGAGAACTCTTGTATTTCTGTCTGCTATCGGAGTGTGTGTTGTTTTTCTAGCACCCACCTATCAGTCAGGGCCTGCAGGCAGGGAGCAGAGCAGTGTGGGTAGGAGAGGTGTCAGCTAATCTGCTGTGATTGATGTGCAAGTCCAAAACTGATGAAACTTTACTGTACACTGCAAAGGTCTACGTAGCATCACACAGACACACACGTTCTCACACATACACAATGCAAACAGTGAATGACTGTTCCTGAGGGATGCACAAAATCATGCATACACGATAATGGCACGTTCGCCCTGATCTACTACACTCACAGCTCATCTCTAAGCCTTCTGTCTGCATCTTCTAAAGCCGGAGATTTCCTGCCATAGCTGAGGTTTCAGTGAGACATGCTCTCCATTTCACCTAATTGGCCATGAAAAATGGATGACAAACATAAACAGCGACTGTCATTATGTGTGTGTGTGACCTGCGTGACGAGACGGACGGTGCGCGCGTGTGCGATGGTTGGTATTTATACAAGGAAACTGGCAAGCGTAAACCGAATGTATTGTATTTGTTTTTAAGCCTAATTGCCGAAATAACAGTGTACTTTCAAACAGCGCCCAGATGTGGTGAGAACACCCACACAGAACTGAGAGAGAAAAGGGGAGAGAGACAGAGAAATAAACAGGGGAGGGAAAAAGGCATTTTCTTCTTCTCCGTCGCGAAGATGTTTTTCAGAAAGTAATCATTGAAAATGAATAAAGATAGACGGAAAAGAATCTAGTGTGCCTCATCTCTTTCCTCTTGATTTATCCTGGAAATCATATTCTCCATTAAATGACTCATGAGTTACAACTTCACGAATACCACACACACACACACACACTTTTTGCATGCATGAAATACGCCCTCCTGTGTGACTGCAGTGCAGACAGAAGTTTCTTGTTTTTCTCCGTTGACAATGATTCACATGGATATCTCTCAACTCACTCAGTGTTATAACGAAACTGTTTGGAACAAGTGAACAATATAAGTCTTTAAATCTTTAAATATAAGCCTTAAACTATTTACATAATGACTCATTCGTTGTTTTCTAAAGAGCACATTTCAAAATCACTATTGCAACACTTAATTCCTCTCTGCCCTGGAGGCTTTGTATCATAACCACACTTTGTGCCGCTGTATTGCACAGATACAAATGTGTAGGAATGAATGAATCATTCAGTTTTCTGTACAGTACAAATGCGCACACACACACACACACACACACACACACACACACACACACACACACACACACACACACACACACACA
>JAOVVB010249373.1:0-20579 GCA_028570985.1 Heterobranchus longifilis | reverse complement strand
TCTAACATGTTGACTGTCTGCAACATGGGGCCTCAGATGTGCAGTTTTAATGAGATGAGTAAAATAAAGTAAAGAACACAAAAGAAGTGCTGATAAAGAACAAACAGCAAAAACACAGCAGGTTAATGTAACTGAAGTGTATCTGATTACCACACTGCTCAGCCCACCAAGTTCACCAACATCCTCAGATCGTCTGTGTGTATGACTGTACCTCCTGGGCACCATTAACACTAGATGGCGTCAGAGTCCCTCATCATATGCGAGGGGTGTCCCAGTTTGAGATGAGGCCAGTGAAATAAACAGATTTCACCTTATCACAAGGTCAGACAGGGTGTTAATGGTATTTACAGGAACCACAGCTGCTAATGTACCCATACTTTAAGAAGGTTTAGTGGCAGAGCTGAATATCATATATACAGTACAGTATATTGTCTATCGACTACGTTTAAACATGCAATCATATAAATAACAAAAGATTGTTTAAAAAGATTTGTCAATTGCAAAAACTTGTCTTTTGCACAAAATCGTCTTTTATCGAACTTCACAAGAACCAGTATTACTATACTGATGATACCATAAGAGAAGTTGAGGACTGTTGTGTTTGACAGCAAGTTTATTTAACTTCCTCCTGTGGTTTTTTCTTGTCAATAATTCTAATCATCAATACAACAAACTGATAAGATCGAGTGAAAGTAAAGAAACCGACAGCACTTTGTCTTTGATTTGATTCAACCAAACAGTCAAAGCCAAGCCAAGCCTTCATTCCTGCTCATTCTTTCAGGCTCACAGAAGACTGGAGGCTATACTCTATAAGTTTAAAATGGCTGAGAGACGCCCCTTTGACAGGTACCCTTTCAAAATGACACAGACAGACAGACACTCACATTCATATGGGCTACTGAGGCTGCAGTTCTCCTGACCTGCATGTCTCTGGATCACGTTTGCTTTTTTTGCTGCACACAAATGGAACCAACTTCCTGATGATCTCAAATGCGCCCCAGCCCTCGCCACTTTCAAATCTGAATTAAAAACTCTGTTGACTGCCGTTCTTCTGTGACTTTGATTGATTGGTTTCTATATGGCACTTTAATTTCCTTGTTTTGCATTTGGGGCGACTTACAGCTTATTACTCCAGTGTAACTGAGCGGTAACTGTATTTCTGCTCTGTTCCATTTGGATTTTATTTAATTGTATGTATTTTATTTCATTTTATCTCATTTGTAAAATCAAATTTTATTCCACCTTAATTGATTTTATTCTGTTTTTTATTGCTTATTGTTTTTAAATGTCATTCTAATGCTTTTCTTTGCCTATATCTAAAGAACTTTGAATTGCCTGTGTTTGAAATGTGCTATAAAAAAGTAAAAAAATAAAGCTGCCTTGCCATGCCTAATTACTACAGTATGCCATTACTATAGTGTGCAGGGATGACATATTTTTTGTAGGCGTCTACGAACTACACCACGGACGCATGACTCACCGTCACCACCACTAAACTGACGGTGACGTTTAAAGTCCCTGACAACCTCTGTAGTCTCATTTAGTTAGCCACGCCTTTTTAAAGACAGGTAAAAGCTTCAAAATTTACAAGTGGGGATATTTAGCAACATTAAGCTTGTGTTAACCACAGACCTTATTTCAGGCATCTAACCAAAAAAATGATTAAAAAAAACCCATTGATTTCGAGACAAGTGCAAAAATGCGAATTCATTTCTGTGTTTTATGGCTCATTCCTGCAGCACTCCAAAGTCATCTATATTGTGGATTGTGGAGAAACACTAAAATGGCACATTTACTGTGGCTGATATTTCTGTAAAACCAAGTGTTCCATCCACTCATCTATCTGGAGGCATATTTTAACTCATATGGTAACAATGATTTCGATCATATGGCCGAGTCCTAGCTGTGACCGGATAGAAGTATGCAAACAGAATCTGTTGACAGTCACCTTTAAAATGTTGCCTTTAAAAAAAAAAAAACTAGCTGCCTGAGGCAAAGCTTGACTCTTCCTGCGTTTACAAAACCTGTACTGACAAGTTAAACCAGCTTAGAGTCCTGGTAGTTAAAATTCCCACCCAGACCAAATGACACCACTGACAGCAAACACAGAGAGGAGACCGTCACAGATCTTCTCAGGTAAGCACAGCTGCAACCTTTCTGACCCCTACTTTGTTCTTTCTCTCTCATGTTATTCTCCTGCATGAATCTCTCTGACTGATAGATTCCTCTCTTTGTCTAACTAACACTAACTAACAGTAAACTGTCATTCTTTAAAATTCTCATGCATTACTGAATATGCGTAGCATCGGGATGTTTTTCCCGAGCCTGGACTTATTCGCAAGTGTGAATGAGTCTGGAACCTCTCAGTCGATTTTCATATTTCCAAGGGGTGTTATCAACAGAGCAGACCAAAATGCCGCTGGATAGAGCTGCAACCAATCAGAGCAACGAAACGTGACTTACAACCAATCAGAGCAACGCGCTGAGAGACACATGCAGGTTGGCATGGTGCTTGGTCTGTTTTGAAATAGGAAAGAAAATGCAGACTTGGTCACAAACTTTCTGAAATTACAGCTAAACAGAACACAAAAATGTGTTTCTGAAAATGTTTTAGGAGAGAAATAGGCAATACAGTAACAGAATCTTGATTCGTTATGTTGCGTAACTACATTCTAACAAGTTTCTGGTCGATCTGTGTGAACGGCTAGACTAAATGAAACATTGACTCGGCAGATGTCGGCTGGTAACCAAGCTAACTTTTTCCCTTAATAAACTGGAAATCAGTTTCACATTTTTCTTTGTGACTATTTGACATTATTATTCAGTTAACCCTGCTAAAAACTTTATCGTATTTGGTCCTAATCCTTGCAAGTTGAATCTCAATACATGTAATACATTACACATTATTTTACTTAGCACAAATTAACTGAGAAAAACTTTAATAAATTGAAAGAATCGATTTTTAAAAGTTTAGAATTGTAAAGGAAACAGACTTTGATATATAATCAACCCAAGGTTTAGTTAGAAGTAAACTCAAAAAGTCAAAAGCAGCATACTGTAGATAGAAAAGCAAATTTGCTTTCTAATCGTCATATCCAAATAGATTAAAAGTTGAGGAGCAGTAAACCTAACTCTCTTTTCCCTCCTGCCTGAGGGTCACTCGTAAGAAAAGCTGCATACCTCTAAAACAGCAGCCCTGCAATTTGACATGTTTCTAGTAAAGACTTGTTTCAACTCAGGGCTGTTATAGATACATCCTCCTTTACTGAGCTCACTGTGACACTATTTTCTCTCAGATTGTTGGAACGGACTGTCCATTATGATCGGGTCAGTATCTACAGAAATGGAAGAAACAGAAGAAATTACCACAAGTACCACAGGCAGTACATGTTTCTTTAATCTCATCTAAAGTGTTCCTTAGAGCTTCATTTGTGTGACACTGTATATTTCTAATTATTTCCTTGTTTTGCTCTTTTCGCTGCCGTCTCAGAATGGAGAACAGTGTCAGATCCAAAGCAAGCTGGTCGGCTATTTTCACAAGATCTTCTCCGCAGCAACAGAGATTCAAAAAGACTATTTCTGAGTGTGGACATCAGACAAGACAAGGAGGAGCAAGACCGAACTTTAGTCACATTCTACAAAAGAGACAATGTTCGGTGGGCATCGCCACTTCAATGCAAACTTCAAGGTAGTCACTGGTAAATTAAATATAGTATAACTAGTAAAAAAAACACCACATTGCTCAGTTACGTCATTAACGTAATGAATGTGTATTTCTTCACAGGTGACGTTGCAACAGGAAGTGGGGTCGACCGTCACATGATGTCAACAGTGATTTTCAAGCTTATGAATGGATTCCATATAAACTTAGGTTAGACACACAACATGCACACACAACAACAATGCACACACAACAACAATGCTGATTCAGACTTTATTCAGAGATCACGAGCAGCTATCGATCTGTTGGCCAATATTTCGGTGTTCCGATGTAGCCAGCGGATATCCGGATAACGAATATCCAGACCAAGATTTCCGTGCGCCGGTCATTGTTTACAGTCCGATGAGCAACTTGTGACACCAGAATGGAGTCGAGAGACGACGTCTGTGACTGGATTGTTTCACATGTATGAATTAATTTTAAAAATTAAGGTAAATTAAAATTTTTAAAAAAAAAGCTAATGAAAACATAAATCGTCGTCAGCTGATAGTCGATGGGTTCTGAGATTGCTCTCCACACAGACTGTTTACCTGCATGCAACCAAAGCCCTCTCAAACGCGATTGGTCAATACTTCTCGGATTACAAACGGAGACCAGAACTTTGCCGATAGCAAAATCTTGTCCCGTTGTCTACAGATTCTGAATTCATATGCAGATATCTGTTTATAGAGATTTAACAGACCACTAAATATAAGTAATAAAAACTGAAAAGTGTATGTCATTATAGAGATTATGTCTGCTATCTACTGTTGCTACAATTCATGCTATAATGCAAAAGTAGGGAAACTGCAAGTACTGCATTCATGAGAAATAATTACTGTTACGTAATGTTATTGATAATGTAAAGATTAATTATCCAAATATCATCTATTCAATCAATTACTTCATTTAAACTGGAAAATCTGGATAATGTAATAAACAAGAAAACTGTTAATCTTGATGATTTAATCAAATAATTGAAAGAACAGATGATTGACAGATGATAATGATTAGGGTAACAATCACTAACAGTTTATCAGATTTCAGGAAAGGTCAGCTACGTTTCTAATTAGATAAATTCTAGTATTAAAATCTACACTTTGGCTACTTACTGACTATATTCTGCTCAAAGGTAATTTCTTCTTCAGATATTTATTTTTAGTCATTAACCTTCTGCTCTAAATTTTCTCTTAATCCTCAATCTGTCACTGTTGCAGGAAGTGCGGCCATCACCAAAATCTTCGAAGGTGAGTCCGATCACCTCGTCCCGTCAGTTTCAGACGAGCTGCTTGACAACAACATGTTTACAGTCGCGGGCCGGATGATCGGCCATTCCTTCTTGCATTGCGGCCCGAGTTTCCCGGGACTTAGCCCAGCTATTATTCACATTCTCTTGGGAGGTTCGTTGGAGACTGCTCCTGTGACAATACAGGACTGCCCTGACCTCGACATCCGAGACGCTGTGAAAATGGTGAGCATCGACTTTCACTGTGATCAACACACAACATGAAAAACATGTATTATATTTTCTACTAAAAGGCTCCGCCACATAACGCACTGAACTCATCATAAAACTACAATCAGTGTCATTTATTCTATGCACGCTGCATGAATAAAACATGTTTTTCATTATGTTTTATTCCAGCTTGGTGGAGATGCTGAATTAAAAGAATTTGACACCATCCATCAGCTCTGCCTGTCCTGGGAGCTGCCAGCACCAAATGCCACCAACAGGAAATGGCTGTCTGAAAAGCTTCTCTTGCACGCTGTAATGTCAAACTGTTTCTATTTACTCTACTTCAACTCATTTTTAATTCTCCACACTACTAGTGCTGAACACATTAGATAGCACACAGTATAATTTCACTATGTGTCCTTAAAGAGTATTCCAAAAAGCATTTCCCACATCCATATCTTGTCTTTTTTTAATTTATAGAGACATATCAACAATCTTGATAATGGCTCATGCAGCCATTTCAGCAATGTATTGCAATTGCCGTGTTGTCACCCAGATACAGAGTTGACATCTACTTGTGAGCAGGAAAAAAGGGACACCAAAATCTGATTGTTGTCAACTCTGAAAATCTGATCAATAAGCAGAACAGCTACAACAAAGTGAGCATTCGCTGTTTTCCAATCTCTGCTGCATAAACCATCAGAAGTCCCTCTGCAGCCGCAACAGAATCCAACAATCAATCTTCATAAATCAACTTCCAATTATCTGAAGCCAGAGGCCTGAGTGGCTATTTGTTTTTAAGTGACATCTCGCCGTTATGTCTCTGAAAAACTATTTTTGGCATCGTTAAATAAGGGTCATATGTGGGTGAGGTCAGAAAACACACTCACACAGCATACAGCCACGTTAATTAACTTTCACCACATTAACTTCCATTTTAAAGCACCAGAGAGAAGATTACTGCTTGTGTACAATATTCCATGTCTCCTGTTTTGCAGGTTATCCAGCGAACACGGCGTCAAATCAATCAGTTTCGAAAAGGCTTAAAGGAGACCGGACTGTGGCCACTCCTCATTCACAGAAGAGATATAATCCCGATCCTGTTTCCCAGGGAATCAGAAGCACAAGTCTCCCCTCAGGTACAGCAGCAAAGGCACATCTAACGGCAGTCCGTAAGGTTGTCACAGTACCAGAATTTTATACTTCGATACAATAATACAAAAAAACCATACTCATTACGTCTTTTAATACCAGGGCAAAAAGAAAAAACAAGTCCTAGGCACAAAAAAAAGAGGATAACTTTTTTCTTCTTTTTTTAAATTAACAACCTGCACACAGTGCTGGTACAGAAAAAATTGCAGGAGATTTAGATTTTTTTTATCTGTGCAGTCTTGGCTTAAAAATCTGATTATAGATCTGTTTTTTTATAGCTTCAGTACTTTCGATACTATCGAATGTATAATTAACGGGGATCATACGTTTTAAACACGTAGTATCGAAAAAGCATCAAAGTATCTTTTAGTACTACCTTAGTAGTCCGATGCTGTAAATTGCACCAATGTCAAATACTAAAAGTATAAACCGCTGGAGTTACATGTGATTTCAGATTATCTTGGATTGCATCATATGGCCATCGTCTATAACCGTCATCTTTGACAGTTACAAAGTCGAGGACGATGGCGAGTCCGACGTCATGGATGTATGTCGAGTATCTGGCTACTTGAAAACATTTATTGAAAATGGTATGTACGACTTCTGTTACTGTGATATCTTTTTAAGCTACATGAAGCCTTTTCTGCCGAGTCTGTGTTGACTGATCAGCTGCTTATTCAACACAGCGTCTTCAGCTGAGCTAAAGAGCCTCACAAAGTTCTGGATCGGATGGGAGGTGCCGGCCACGGACATGAAGGTGGAAATAGTTGATGCCACGCTTCCGACAGCTTCAACGTGTTTTGAGAAGCTGAGGCTGCCGAGGCACTATACTGCATACAAAACATTTCATCGGGATTTGTGTGCATGCATTTCAACATGTCACAGCGGGTTTGGCTGTGCCTGACGTGGAATAACGTTCACTTTAAAGAGGATATATTGTGCTCATTTTCAGGTTTGTATTTTGGGTTTCTATTAGAACATGTTTACATGCTTTAATGTTTAAAAAACACTTTATTTTTCTCATACTGTCTGTCCGAATATATCTGTATTCACCCAAATGCTCAGTTTTAGCGCCTGTCTCTTTAAGCCCCCCTCCTGAAAAAGCCCAGTCTGCTCTGATTTGTAAGCGTTTCCGGGTCTTCCGCATCTGTGCTCTCAGCATCTCTGCACCATCATTGCAGCCAGTGAATGTGGCACTTTCTACCTATATTTTGTGTAGCTGTGACATCACAACTTCGTGGAGGTCTTGACAGCTCATTTAAAGGCACAGTTTCCGAACACGGGCCGTGTTCATTTCTCCTTGAACCTTGCACCTAGATCTGCTTTATAATGAAAAAAGGCATGGAAATCTCACTTTTACAATATGGGACCTTTAAATGTATTGAATGTGTGGAACTTACCAATGTGTGTTATAATGTATAATAAACTGATCTTTGATTACTTGTCTTTTCCCGAATATCTTTGTTTCTATAGCACGTTTTACATTTCTTATTGCTACTCAGATTGTGTTTACAAGGAGTGACACCCACAATGATTAGACTATATCATTTCCTTTTATTACTTTTTATTAATGACTCCCTTATCTACAACACAAAACATGCAGGCTGTCATTATCATACTGCATGTTATTGATATCAATTTATAATGAAGATATAAAGCTTCCTAACGCATTTGTAAGGACCAATCCAAATAGAACATGAGTCTATAATTGAGTCCATTGGCAACTATTTTGATAATCAATTACTCAATTACTCCCATCTATTTATCACTGTGTTCCTATATCACTGTCAGTTATGTTGGACAGAAATATCATAATTTTTAATTCACGCATTATCTTCCTTTTCAAGACCTGCCGCCCACATTACCCACAATGCAACCTGACTGCTGACAGTTCGGTCAGAGATTTGAGACTTTATGTTAGTAGCTGCTAATGAAGCCTCCAGCTTCTAGTCTTAAACTGAGGTGTGGTAAGCTCACATATCTCTAACTCCAACAAGTGACATCACTTGAGGCAGTTTATCAGATTTTGCACAGCTCCCTCTGGAGCCAAAAAAGTCTTTATACAACTTTTTCACTGTAGTACTATTACCTCTGACTTGTAAACAAACTTTGATGTGTAAAATCAGTAAAGTTCCCCTTTAAGTCTTTTTTTAGTCTTTTAAATCTATGGTACCAGCTTCTCAAATGTGAATATTTGTTGGAAAATATTTGCCGATTTTCTGGATGACAGAATATATTTATCTTTCAGAAAAAGCAAAACATTTGAAGATGATACTTTGGACTCTGGGAAAATGTTCTGATTTCCTATTTTCTGACATTTTAAAAGATCAATTGAAAAAATAATTTGCATATGAAATGTTACTTTAAACAATTGTTAGTTGCAATACATTCAAACAAAAAATAACTGATGTGTTGGTACTGTTAATGTACATATAAGTCAGTATAAAGAGGAGGGCTGGGTACCAAACATTACTATGATACTTTCAGGCGCTGGATCAAATTGCAATGATCAATAAAATGCCTTGTTATTCAATACCACATTTCAATAACTAAGGAGAAAATCTCATCAGCATCAGTGAGCCAATCAGCATGCAGCATGCTTGTCTCAAGAGCTGATAATGCTGCTGACTGGCTGTCTAAAGTTGCACGTCGTAGAGACATGCAGGAAAAACACTTCATACACACACAGACGGGGCTCGTGTGTGTGTTGTTGTATTTTGAGAGGCTTGACTACAGTGTGCGTCGCATTGGTGTAAAGGAGCTGAAAAAAAGATTTGTACCATAATGTGTAATGTTGTAAAAAATTTAAAAAAGTATCATTCAGGAACCGGTATCAAAATCAAAGGTATCGGTATCATTAACGACATTGGAAATTTTGGAACGATACCCAGCCCTAATAAAGAGTCACTGTTTGTATGTACAGTAGGGTTTCTTGCATTAGTACTGGTACCCACAATATCCACATGATGGAGGCAGAGGTCAGTTATTCTATTCTAACGCTCATCATCCACTCTGCTTTCTCTGTCGGCATTAGCAAGCAGCTCCTCAATCCATTTCTATTAAAGCTTTCTCATCCATTGAGCATATCAGAGTGACCTTTACCAGCTAGTCCCTAAAGGTCATCTACTGTAAGGTTGTGGTGATAAAGTACAAAGGCTGGAATTACTTTGAGATTGCATCCTATTTACTGTGCACGAAGGAAAACAGCTGATTTGACTCTTCAAACGGATTATCTGTTAAAGGTTAACCTCTAGACAGATTCTTTTTTAAAAGATAGTATGATGAATTTACTGGCTCATAAGATAAAACACAGACTAGAAAAATAATAAAAGTTAGTCAAAATCTGAAAATGTCATTCAAGATAATTCTTAATGCAGGCAGCTGGGAGATTATCAAAGTATACACTCACTCTCTTACTGCTGCTTAAAGAAATCTAAGTATCCTCCCTATATTTCTGTCAACAATCCTATTCTCAGTTTTAGATATGACATAATGCAGATTACACATGCTATCCCTCACCAGGCAATTGCAGGACTGACATGATGTTTTAATACAAAGATAGAAAGCTTAAACATCATAACAGCTTCATTAACTGCTGGCTGATTGTCCTGTAAATCTCTCTATAGTCTTTTGCATGGTTTCATGTAAAGCATGGACTGCAAACAAAGTAATCCCTCCCTCCATCCCCCTCCCTCAGCCAGCCAGTCAGTCAGAAACTCTGCTGTTGCTCTACACGTAATCGCTCCCTCCCTCCCTCCCTCGGCCAGCCAGCCAGCCAGTCAGTCAGAAACTCCCCTGTTGCTCAACACATAATAAGCGGACTGAAATTTGCAGACTGAAATTTGGGGACTGAAGCAGGAACAGCAGAAGCTGGAAGTGGAAGTGGAAAAGTGGAGACGCACATACCAACAACTAACTGCCTGAGTCTATTTTGTATCACCAGGATAAAGTCACAAAATTAGGGTTAGTAAGAGAAGCTACTTTTAAAAGTGCAACTCCTCCACCTAACTTTGGACCTCTGGTTTCCTGAACACACTGCAGAGCTGCATTTCTCCGATCAGGGAGTCAAACTTGAACCTGTCCATCATCACTGACTGACAGCACCGTCTAACTGCAGGTAAGAAATGTTCATATATTACAGCCTGCTTACACTTCCTGCTTTCTGTTTGCCTCTTACTGTATCGAATGTCCTACTCTTTTTACAGATGCATGATGGGAAAAACACTCACAACAATGTAAATGTATTTTCCTGCAAGTCAGGTCAGAGGAGAGTCCTTTGTTTGCACAGCTAGCATGCATTAGAGTTTGCAAAGTGGTATCAAAGTGTGCAGTAACACAATGTGGAACACTAATGTACAAGAAAAGCTAATACAGTAATCAAAGATCTTTCTGCTCTCCGGTGTGGGCAACAAAATGCAGAAGTTGCTATAGAATACTCCTACAGATATTAATCTCTATTAATCTAAATCACACTCTCATTCACTCTGTTGTATTTTACATTCCTGTACAACTGTTGGTGTACCCACATGTCTAAACTTGCAGAGGCACAATGTGCCAGAGAGAACCAGAATTCATATTCAACAATACTGCGCGAATCATTTAGCAAAGACTTCATTCATATAGTGAATAAAGAAGTTATTGGTCAAAGAGAAGCATTGAGGTTTAACTCTGAAAGACCAGTAATCATAAACCTCGTCACTATCTGTCAAACCTGTGAGACGACTTGTCATAACAAGTCAGAACAGCCCGTATTTGTACAAAACTAAATAAATATTGACGAACTTGATTAATTCATCGCCTGTTTTTTCTCACCTTCTGCTTATGTACTTTATCCTGGAGCTGGGAGTCATATGACATCATGACACTCATCTCATGTCTGATCTTCTACCTTCTTTTTCTGCTCCTCAGTGATTGTCTTGCCTCCAAAATTGCTGTAAAACGACATGAAAGCGTTAGAGAGTTATTTGAGATGTATGACTTACCATTTTGAGTCATATTTTCCTAGTTGGGCTGCTGGAAAGCTCTAAAAGAATATTTTTCTAGCAGTGCCTGGTACAAAAACATTTCTGCTTTTACTGGCTGTAAAAGCAAGCTCTTGTCTTGTTTCCAGGACTGTAGAATACACAAACTGTAAGCCTTTACATAAAATAATTCTGAAAATGCTAGTTGGTGTCTGTGTGGCTGTTATATAATGATATGAATTCACTCCAGCAGAACATTCATAATCAGGCCTTTCACTTTCCTCTATGTTTCACATCCTATTTCTTCTGTTTCAGCTCAGTTTCCCTGAACTTTACTCAGGTCAGACTTCTCTGGTCGTGTCAGTTTGTGACTTTACTTTTTTAATTTCTTTTTTTTTAAATTGGCCTATTATTTATTAATTAATTAATTAGCTTGCGGTAGAACTTTTGTAGGCTATGTTCAAGTTTAATTTAAAGTTATTAAATTAAGAAAATCACACAAAACAAAAATGGTGGAAGTTAAAATATAGGGCTACAATATTAACATAAATAAAATATAAATAAAGTAATATAAATTTGTATATAAATTTATAAAAATATAAATTTGTTGGTACTTTATACCAACACTGCTTACACAGCAAGCCAGACTACATCCCAGGAAACAGCAGAACTTTTGCCTCACAATCAGTTATTCCCATATCTTTTTTAAGATTTCACTGTCTGGCGTTTGAATAACCCCCAGAAACAGACAGAAACAGTCGATGCAGGAGCATGTCAGACACAAAACACTCCTTCTCTCTGAGCTCTGATTTAATATCATACAATGAGTTCCTATTCACATTAAGTACCATTCTGGTGTCAGCAGTAAAGACATTATGTTTAATTTTGGGGTGTTGTATTTACTTTTAAGGAAAGGGAGGGAGATCATTTGGTGCGGCCAGTCACACACAGGAAGTGTGTCCAAGGGTGATAGGAAATAACACTTCCATCCTCTGCTCTGAGAGCTCAGCTCCGTCCTCTGACCAACAGAAAAAGGAGTTGACCCAGTTGCAGAGTTGCAGTTGCTTCTTCATTCAACAAATGTCCTGCCTAATAGAACAAACAACGACAACAAATCTACAACTCAGATTAAGAAGTCTGCAGAAGTGATGCAGAAAGCGTCAGACAGGCAGGGGAGTAGATGGTGTGAGTCAGGGGCAGAGAGGTGGGAGGGTTTACACACTCCGTGAGGAATGTGGATGCGGATACACCAGATTGGACTCAGAGAGTCATGCTGGGAAACACTGGGTAGAAACAGGCAGCATGCCAGGGTCTTTCACATTCCACGAACTTTAAGATTCCTAAAGTAACCTTTTCCACTACTTCCACACTGGCTGTCTCCAGTTTTCAAGAGAAAGTAACTTATCATCTCTAGCTGATTAAAAAAAAAGGAATTCCTCTGGTATTTTCTTCACTGCTGACTTGCTGGTCTTTAAGCCGCAGAGAACTGGCAGGAGTGAAATTACAGTCTCTGGGCTTTTCAAAGCCAAAATTACAGGCAAACAAATCTGGATGTTTAAATGGGTTTCTTAGAACAGAAACTCTTGTAAATGTGTTTATGCGATGGTTGTGCAAAGGAATTTATTAGTTCATTGATCCATTTCTTTTTCTATTTAAGGCCTAGTTCCACATGTAAACCACAGGCTTTTAAACCAGGTCAAGGAAATAACATTTTAATTTATGCAGTGGAAAAATATACCTTAATACCTATTAATACCACACTTTTCTTGCATCTAATTTACTTTTAGCTATTTCTCCCCTAAACTGTTTCTGGGTCTTTGTGTTATATATCTTTATATATCTTGGTGCTATATCTTTATTGACTGGACAATTAAGAGTGTTTGTGTTTGTGTGTCTGTGTTTATTATTGAAGGATGCCATTAGGAGGAGGAAACAAGTGCGGCCGCTGTGATAAGACAGTTTACTTTGCAGAAGAGGTGCTCTGTGAGGGGCGGAGCTTCCACAAGTTCTGCTTCCTGTGCAGTGAGTAAACTCTTTGCTGCTTCCTGTCCTGGTCAACGTGGAAATCGCTGAACTTCTGATACTTGTCATTACAGTCATACGTAATACTAACTCAACTGTTGCTCATCTACTCTCAAAGAAAAATGTAGAGGTGTAACAGCATAATAGAATAAAATGACATTATATGCACCATTCAATGGTGTTGTTGCATTTCACATGCTATAATACTTACAACCATGAAAATGTGGATCTTTCTATATAACAAATATCCTCCTGTATGAAATGTGAACATTAGTGAGTCTTATAAGAGAACCTCACTCTTTGATTCTCAGAGGCTAAAACTTTTTGGGAATAACAAAAGCAGGGAATATTTTTTTTCTATATCTTTAAATCAAAAACATGCATCGCAACTGTAAAACATTAATACCATTCAAATAAATGTATTGAAATAAATAAAAAGGGTCTTTCTCTGCCTTAACTTGAAAAATATGTAGGTTCATGGAGTTCTGAGTGGAGTTATTTGTGTTCCTGTGTTGTAATTGAACATTCCTGTGATGGAATTTAGATGAGAACATATTTCTTCAATAGAAGTGTTCCATAAAAGGAAACAGTTAGGAGCCTAAATACATGAATGTGCTCAAAAACATGTGCACAAATATGCAAAACAATAATGTATATGTACGTATGTGTGTTTGCATGTGTGTGCATGTGTGTGTGTGCATGTGACTGTCTGTTTTTGCAGTGGTGTGTGGGAAGAACTTGGACAGCACAACTGTAGCTATTCACGGAGATGAAATCTACTGCAAGACGTGCTACAGCAAGAAGCACGGGCCAAAAGGCTACGGTTATGGCCAGGGAGCAGGGACACTCAGCACGGACAAGGGAGAGTCTCTGGGTATTACACCTGAAGAGTGAGTAACACACAAACGCGCACACACACTTCTCGTTCTCTTTTAAAGGCCCTTTATCCACGGTTTCTCTCTGTCTCCGTCAGACCTGCTCCTCATCGTCCTACCAGCAACCCAAACCCGTCTAAACTTGCTCAAAAGTTTGGAGGGTCAGATAAGTGCCCTCGCTGTGGCAAGGCTGTCTACGCTGCTGAGAAAGTGATCGGAGCTGGGAGTGTAAGGAAAAAGACAGACATGCATACACATGTGTGAAACCTTGAACTTGAACTTGCTTGCAAAAAAAAAACACACCCCTTTTAAAAACGGGTCTTCTATTTATTTACAGGCATGGCATAAGTCCGGATGTTTCACCTGTGCCACATGTGGGAAAAAACTGGACTCAACCACGCTAGCTGATAGAGATGGAGAAATCTACTGCAAAGGTAAAATTTAACTTCCTATACAAGAAGAATGAAACAAAATAGCATACAAGTACACAGAAACCCTGTATTTGGAACTGCACAAACAACAGCGTTTTCCTAGCCTGGAATCCAGACCTCGCTGCGAAGTTCATTTCTTTCACTTTGCATTAGGCCCTCCCTCCCGTTCAAACAGATTTCCATCAACTAAAAACTTGTAGATCCAATCACAACCGTTAATCTCATATGAGGTGGGTTTAAGCTTCTGTCAATCATCCTCTATCACAGAGGAGCACCGTGAGGCAGACATTATTATCAACAAGCAAGATGGCTGCTGCCGGTACCCATTCACGCAATGCTCAGGAAACTCACACCAAACTGTGAAACTAGGTAAGGCTGATGGAATATGAATCAATGTTCTATTACTACATTGCCTATATCTCGCTTCAAATGTTTTCAGAAAGTTTAGCTGTAAAATGAGAGTTTGTACCGTGACCATATGCTGGTGTTATGAACAAAAGAGTTACCATGTTAACTGGTGACTTCCAGCAGAAATTCAGACCAAACTGTCAAAAGTGCTGATCAAATATGGATCAAGATTCTGTGACTGTATTGCATATTTCTCACCTAAAATGTATTTCAGTGTACTGTTGAGCTGCAAAATTAGAAAGTTTGTGACCAGGCTGCCATTTTTTTCCTGTTTCAAAACAGACCAAGCGGCAACCTGCATGCGCATGTGTGAGGCATTTTGGTCTGTGCTGTTGACAGTGCTCACTAGAAATCAAAAGTCAGCTGAGAGGTACCAGACTAACTTCGCATTTGTGAATTAGTCTGACAATGCCAGGCTAATAAAGCTCTACAGCAGGCAGTAATTATTCCACCATCTCCGCTATCTATTTTTATTTTTTAAGACTTTTATTGACAAAACTTTTTTGCACAAAACATTTAGTACTCATGACATAGGTTTTCATGAAGTCCAGTCCAATGTAGATGGAGGGCATCGTCGCTGCGACCAGGGGTTAGCGCTGCCCAAAACGATTGTGATTGGTTAAAAAGAAATACAAACAAGCCAGAGTGTTTTTTCCCCTATCCCAGAATGAAAATGCACTTTATTCAGACAATTCTCCAGCGCTGATACGGCACTGTGGAGATATGTCTGACAACGCAAGACTAAACACGGGGGCCTGGCATATTAAACTTACACAGAAACATTAACATTAAGGATTTAAGATGGTTCATCAAAGCACATGAAATCAGAGGGATGCAAACACACCTGGTTTATTCACCAACCATTTCTTTAACTTTTTCTTAATGATGCTGTTTTGACAAAAAAGTAATAAATTGTTTATTTGACTCCTCCACTCTCTAAAGAGTCCAAAAGACGTTCAAATCTTCTTTAACTGTAAAGAAGGTAAAAAAGATCAAATTAAAAATCCCAAACCCACAATTGTACATAACATGTTTTGCAGTTGTCAAGGTAACGTGATATGTCGCTGCAAAGTGCTGTCCCATTCCTCATGAACTCACACACTCAGGCACTACAGCTGCGCACACAGGTGACGTCAACTACGACCGTGAGGGTTCAGTGTTTAGGCCTTAGGGTGGAGATTTAGTCTTTAGTTTGTCTTTCCACCATTGTTTTTGCCTTAAGAGACTACTGACTTGGTCTCACTGGTGCAGAACATACGTGCATGCCAATGAGCGGTCAGTCGTCGTTTTTTTGCGGTGAGTTTAAGATCAAATTCTAACTAAATACATGAGGTATAATCTGAGGTGTTTGACTGGGGTTTGTTGGCATGATGTTTTTGAGGTTGGCTCTGTGCGTTGGGGCTCCAACAGTTGTGAATGCATCACATCTGGACTTACTCCTGATTGGCTCCCTCACTAAGCTGTTGGACTGAAAATCTGCCACTCAGCAGGTTTATGTCCTTTGAATTGGATGGTGTGCTGATGTCGGCCAGTCAGCACTTAAACAGTCTTGAAATTCATTCAGCTTAACTAATTAAATTCAGTTTGTAACTGCGTTCATTTGCAAGAAGAGAAAGAACAATATTTTTTTTTAACCTCAATCTCCATATGAGCGAAATCAAGCGAAAACGGAATAACGTGGGACCTTTAAGAAGAGAAACACTTTTTCTATATTGGTGTAAAAATCACATTCTTTATTTCTTGAATGAATAAATAAAATAACGAGAAACAAAATAAAGTTTATAGGATCTGTAATTCAAATACTTAGGTTGACAGTAGCCTAATGGTACATTAAGAAAGTGAAATGTGCAGATGACAGGTAGAGCGTATTTAGAGGTTTTTTTTTTTTTTTGTTAAGAGTAGGGGAAATTTTCACCCATTTCATGTAGTGTTACTTTGTAGTAAATTACTTTATACGCGATGTAGTCAGTGTTATTCTATATTTGCTGCCCAGTCGGCAGCATAAAATGTTGGCAATTGATGTTTCAGCAAAAACAAATAATGTTTTGGCTGTCAAGCAGCAGACGACAGGAGACCACTGTTTGAGACCCACAAAACTGGGTGGGTTTTTTTGTGATCAAATTTTTTTAACAGCAACAACAAAAAGTACACTCAGAAAAAAAGGAAAAACACAAAATATACAAAATGCAGAATGCAGAACAAAAATACATAAGATAAAGTAGCAAAACAAGATTGAGAAAGAAGACAAGAAAAGAGAAAAAAGGGTACATGGATCAAATCAAATGAAACCCAAGCATCACCATCAGCATAAGGAGAGTTTGGGACGATAACCATTGTTTTTTTGTTATTTATGTTGATTGTGTTGATTGTGATTGTGTTATGTAATTTGCGTAAACAAGCATCTTTATTTTAACCTAAACAATGATGTTTTTCCTAAACTTACCCACCTAGTTTTGTTCCCTAAATGTAAGTTTTGTTTAAATTCACGAAACTGCGACCATAGTGAAGTGTCATAGTTTGGCACATGAAAGTGACTATCAATAAAGATTTTGAATAAAAAGTGCTATTTATACACTGTCCCGTGAGATCACATGATGTCTGTATAAAACGTACAAGTGTAACATTTCCGTGGTTTCTGAAACGTGCAAATGTATCCGTCATTTGCAAAAATATACAATGCCAACATATATTCTGGCGATTGGGTTGTGAATTTGACAAAATCTTGATGTGTACAAATATACTAAAGGTGAAGTTTGATTGTGTGAAATGAAACATTCACCTCTATTTAATTTTCAGACTGTAGCTAGCGGAGGCATCATTCTAAAGTTGGTTGTTGGAGTTTAAAGTTTTATTTTGGAGAGAAAAACAGATATTGGAGAAGCTTGTTTCAACTGTTTTTTCAGAACTGACATAAAATGTTTACACACATGCAGAAATTGGCATACATGACATTAAAGGGATGAAAAATGTGTGTTTTTTAAAAAAGAATGAGCAAAAAGCTGAGATTGTGCTGGTGTTTTCATTCTAGTTTCTGGTTTGAGATTCTGACATATATAGATTTATCTGTCTAAGAGCACAGGAATAACTGAGTAATAAATGAGTTCTCCATGCAAGTGGTATTTCCCTATTAAATCAGAGAATGAGTACTTTGAAAACTGGAGAAGGACAAGCTCTGGAGTGGAGGGTTTTAGTCACAGAGCTTGACATTTTTTTCATGAGTCTGACATTAACCAAACCTAGGGCGAATTTAGATTTTAGTCAGTCGAGGCAACTGGCGAGTTTTCTTTTTTAATTCTCCTCTCCAGGGAGTAAAACAACATCACCTGCTAAACCTTTAACAGTTTTACTTATCCAGACCTAATCTATAAAGCTAAAGAAGTAATGATATTCAAGTAACTTCGGTAGCTGCATCTGCTGAGCTCATGTTTAATTTGCTCTTGCATATCCGTCTGGCTCCCCTCCGTTCAAACAGATTTCCAATCAACCAGAACCTAGAGCCAATCACAGCTGCTTAAATCTAATGTGGGGCGGGTTTAAGATGATGACTGACAGAGGAGCGTCATGCTAGATTGTAGTTACAGAACGCAACTGGCATTGTCTGACAGAGGAGCGCCATGACTCATGCTAGAACGTAGTTACGGAACGTCCATCCAGCGCAACGCACGAAACTCTCAAGACCAAACTGTCAAACAGTGCTGATTAAATATGAATCAAGATTCAGTTACTGTATTGCCTATTTCTCGCATCAAATGTTTTCAGAAACACATTTTAGTGTATTGTTTAGCTAGAATTTGAGAAACTTTGTGACCAGGTCGTCATTTTCTTTCCTGCTTCATAACAGACAAAGCACCATCCCCCATCAGCGCGCTGCTCTGGTTGGTTGTAGACCATGTTTCACTGCTCTGATTGATTATATGTCACGTTTTCTTGCTCTAATTGGTTGTAGGCCACGTTTCATTGCTCTGGTTGGTTGTAGGTCATGTTCCGTTGCTCTGGTTGGTTGTAGGTCACGTTTCGTTGCTGTGGTTGGTTGTAGGTCACGTTTCGTTGCTCTGGTTGGTTGCAGGCCATGTTTCATTGCTCTGGTTGGTTGCAGGTCATATTTCGTTGCTGTGGTTGGTTGTAGGTCATGTTTCGTTGCTGTGGTTGGTTGCAGGTCATATTTCGTTGCTGTGGTTGGTTGCAGGTCATGTTTCGTTGCTGTGGTTGGTTGTAGGTCATGTTTCGTTGCTGTGGTTGGTTGTAGGTCATGTTTCGTTGCTCTGGTTGGTTGTAGGTCTATCCAGTTGCGTCCAGAGGCATTTTTGTCTGCGCAATTGATAACACCCTTGGAAATCGAAAATTACCTGAGAAATTCCAGACTAATACGCATTTACAAATTAGTCATGGTGATGCCATGCTAGTAACTTGGTCTCGTCTACAGAACATAATCTGTGTTTTAGTGGGTTGTCCCTTTTCATGTTATGTTGTGATACTTTTCCCAGGAAAGACTTGTCTGTTAATGTAAAATATCAGCAAGCAATACAGTGTTATATTAATTTGTAATAGAGACAAGTTGAATCAAAAACAGTAATTACAAAAAAGAATGTGGATGAATATCTCTTTAATGACAACACAGTAAATTGCTATATAGCCGAATAATTACACATGTTTAGTTTGAAAGCGTATATTGTCTTGCAGTAGACAGATGCATTGAATATGACTCATCCTCTGTAGGAGTAATATAATTTGTATTTTCTATTAATTTGGGGGAATGAGTCAAGGCTGTGTCTGTAAACAGGAAGAATACACACCACAATCTGTACAACACACAATACAAAATACAGTTTACCCATTTCTTTTGCCTGGTATATATCTATATAATGTAAAAAAAAAAAGTTATAAATCATGTTAAGAAGCATAACAATGGTGCAAGATTTACTTTAATGGGGACCTCATTCAGCCCAGTAGCCTTGGCATTGTACTGTATGTTTCTGCAAGCCATGGATATGTTGCATTTGTACGTTTCATACGTGTCATACATTTCTTCATGTAGTTCATATCACATGTATATGAGCTGAGTTTCTCATGCAAGAGGCTGCCAAGCAGCAGACCGCTGTTCGAAACCAACAAAACCGGTATTTTTTAACGAAAGATCGAGGAATTATTTTAAGTTAACCGTTGATATTTGTTATTTACCTGTTATTTTAACCCAAACCACAATGTGTTCTTTAACACGTACGTGCGTGCGTGCGTATTGAGGTAAGTCTTTTGGAGTTTCTGGAGGTCTTGATCTCTTGGTGTTGAGAACTGGCATTCTCCCTGTCAGCATTTGAATAGGGGGGAGAAGGTGTGTGTGGTGGTGGTGGGGTGTGTGTGTATCGTCACCACCACTCCTCCTGGTCGTGACTCACAGCGCACAATGCTTTTTGCTCCTCTCCCGAGCCCTTTATTTATTTTTAGCTGAGCAACGTTTTATGCGCCCAAACTGTAGGCCTACACACACACACACACACACACACACACACACACACACACACACACATACACATACACATTGGCACACACGTGATGCGGAACATACTTTGTTCATCC
>JAOVVB010249355.1:0-20582 GCA_028570985.1 Heterobranchus longifilis | reverse complement strand
ATGTGAGTGTCTCTGGCCGTCGCCATCTTGGCAGTGCCTGACCTCCTAAATCCCAGCTAATCCAAAAATAGGTAAAAAGGTGGAGCTGCAGCAGTTGCTGTAATCCACAATGCCTACCTTTTTAAACTGGCATATTCTTGAAAACCTCACACTTGCATTAATTTATTATTGTTTGCTTGACTTTAAGGTATGTTGATATACTTGTTTTAACTGCGTCTGTAAGGTGTCCTTGAGTGTTTTGAAAGGCGCCCATAAATAAAATGCATTATTATTATTATTATTATTACTGGCACCAGACTGTGCTTAACCAGAGACATAAACCTACCAGTGTCTAACAGAGCAGTAACCTGCTGGCCAGTGACAATCAATTTTATAGCACTGAACTCTCACTTCCTTATCCCCAGTGGGCCCCACCTTCACCCCATCAATAAAAACCAACAAGGTGCTTACCGGATGCTCGTTGGTTTGGGGCAGTGCTTGCGGTGTTAACTGGAAGCTCCTGGCTATTCTCTCTCCTTGCAGGCCTGGGCTGGGATGTCTGCAATGATGGTTGGTGTGCTGCACTGGTGGAGCATGAAGCTGGTTCTCTGAGCGTTGAGGTACTGTAGAGCCAGCCTGGCAGCTGCAAATCCCTCCACTGATTCATGTACGGAAGTACCCGGAGTAGCTGCTCCAAGATGATGACCTCACCAACCTCCTCCTTGGTGTGCTGCTCTGAACGAATCCAGTGCTGGTAGAGGCCCTCAAGGTGGTGGCAGGTCTCGGTGGGGTTCTCGCCAAGCTGTGCCGGTGCGTCTCTGGGGAGATGTTGAACTTTCAGGTCTGTATAGCAGTGGGCCCTCTCCTCGTCCATCGCAATGTAGGCCTCTAAGGCCTTCCCAGACAGCAGTGCAATGAGTCGGCATGCCCTCTCACTCTGTGGCCATCTCCATGTTTTGGCAATACACTCAAAACGTAACAAATAATTCTCAATGTCCTCACTAATCTGATATTGTGGAAGATTTGGCTCAGTAGTGCCTCCACTGCTGGAGTCTTGGAACTGGAGAGAGGGTGTCTCTGACAGTGTATCCAGGTGCACATGCCGGTGTGCTGGTGTTGGAAGTTCAAGTCTGGAACTGCTTGCTGTCACTGTGCTTGGACCACATTTTGATGTGGCTGGGTGGCAGGTTGAGGTAACTGGTCAGTCTGTGGAAGACAGTATTGTGCGCTGCATTGGAAAGCGGGTTCATCTTCTTCTGACTAGCCATCGCACTTCTGAGTATGTCGCGAGGTTCTATTTCAAAATCCTCAAAAATGTGGAAAAAGACAGGTCTAGTTGGAAAATATTATGTTGGTGTGATTTATTATGCCAGCCTCCCTTGCAAACAGTGAGAATATTTACCAAAAAAAAAGTGAAAAAGCTGAAATAAAATACTATATACAAGAGTACAAAATATTACTAAAGGAAGTTCCTCAATGACTAAAACATCTTAAAAAAAAAAAAGAAAGAAAAGAAAATAAATACAATCCAGTGCAATCTGAGTCCAATAGATGTTACCTTCCCTGTGACTGGGTCAAGACTGACTCCATTAGTGCCAAGGCAGCCCCTTTTAAACCGGTAGCTCCTCCCACTAGACCTAATATTTCATGATAAAATACAATTAACACATTTTCTTACCAGATAAAACATTTTCAGCTTCCTAAACCCCAAAGTATACTAAACAAGAATTATCTATAGTTTAATGAGCATTCTCCTTAGAGCAAAACAAGTTATTTGCAACAAAAAGTAATGTTACAAACAAGAAACAATAATTCTGCCGTTCACGTGATCATGAAAGCGCGCGAAAACATACTATTTAACTGAGGAAAATGATGCGCCCTGGTTTGGCCATTCAAACAAATTAATGGGAGACGGCGGAGGAGTATGCAACACACGTCGACACATGTAAGTGAATATAATGTTTGTGTGAATGTGTGCGCAAATAACAAGAGAACTATCAAGTGTACACCATGAACGTGCACCAGTGCGACTGAAACGGCGAAGGAAAGAAGGAAAAGGCGAGGTATATTAATTATTTAGAAATTCTACCTCTCATGAACGCAGAACTTGCCACCCAAGCGCCATGGCAATGGGGCCTACATTTCCCATCGAGCACCGTGCCGCGTGTTGTGTGCACCAGTAATTTGTGCTCGGGTGGAGAACAGACTGCCGTTGGTTGTGACAGAGGACAAACTGAAAGAGCAAGGTTGTAAGTAGCTATATGCACGTTTCAAGTTTCCATATTTCACGTTGTCAGCCGTGTAAAACTTGAATTATCATACAAACAATGGCGTATATATTCTGTAAGCTTTCGTGTAAGCCCTGTATGCGTGTTGTAACAACAGATATGCTAGTTTGTGCTGCTGGTGCGCGTATTAGGGCTCTGTACAACAGTTAGCCTTATCTAATAAGCCAGACACACACACACCCCACAGTGGGGTTACAATGTAACGAATTATTATCAAAAACAGGCGAACGCTGCTGTGTGACGGAGGGAAAACTGTATCGGATGCTACTATGTTTCTATATCTTCTGTTGCCTCAGCTAGTTTTCTGTAACAGCTCTGTGGTGCAGCATGCATTCAGTCCTTTCTGTGTTTTTGCATTTGTAAGTAATATTAGGTCAGCAGGAAGTCGTCTGAATTGAATAGTTACAGTAGGCCTACTCTCACTCACGCTGTGGCCCTTGCAGGTGTCCAACATGTCTGTGGATTGGGTAGGATACGGATACGCAGCCCTTATCGCATCCGGGGGAGTCATTGGCTATGTGAAAGCAGGTAAGCTATGTGTTGTATTAGATATGAAAAAGTGTGGAAGGATGCAATTTTCAGGTCCCTAAAATATTTTAAAAAGCACTAATGTTTTGAGACTATAATGATATTTGCTTGCGTGTTTGGCTTTGTTTTATACCTCACTGTATCTCTGATGGTTACAATTACATTCACTCCCTTTAGGAATCTTCAGTATGATAACCTCAGTGTTGTAATCTGACATTGTTTTCTTCTGTACCCTCTTGCATTCTATTATTTTCATGCACTGCAAAACTAAGAGATGATACTCCTATAGCAGTCTATACATGCTCTTCTGTCCTGTGGGCATCAGGTGCAGGTGTTGACCTGCTGTGTGTTGTTTGTTTCAGGCAGTGTCCCCTCCCTTGCTGCTGGTGCTCTCTTCAGCGGCCTCGCAGGTTTTGGTGCCTACCAGATCTCCAATGACCCCAATAATATTTGGGTGTCCCTCGGTAGGTATACTATACTAGGTGTGTGTATGTGTTACATGGTGGGGATAATCTCGGTAAATAATTTCTGAATGAGAACAGTAATGTGTCTATGATGGTAATGCATGCTGATTTTCCACACCCCCCACTGACCCACCACATGGTGTCTTCCAGCTACATCAGGAGCTCTGACTGGCGTCATGGGAAAGAGGTTCTATGGATCCAGAAAGTTCATGCCAGCTGGATTGATGGCTGGCGTAAGGTATCCATCTCACACCATTCATATGACAAAACTGATTTTATACACATAAACACGTCCAAGGTGAAATAATGAGGATTTCTGGTAAGGGAGACCGTAATAGTAACAGGAACATCCCACCCAGGTCCAAAACTGAGTGCTTCACATGCTCATTTGTGCCCAATGCAATGAGACTGTACAACAGCAGTGGAGACCACAGTCATCACACACACACGCACACGCACACACACACACACACACACACACACACACACACACACACACACACAACTCCCACAGTATCTGGAACACTTGACTCTCTCATCACTCTCCCGCTTCATTGACTCTCTGTTGGACTGACTTATTTTATATACTTATATATCTTTATATATTATACTGTATTTACTATGGATTTCATACTATACTGTGCTATATTATTATTATTACTATAATGATATATTACATTATACTATACCATATTACATTCACCCCCTCTCCTCCTGTGAGGCAGGGGGGCGCCGCAGTCCAAAGGGCCCTGCCCCTGCCTGTCAGCAACTCCACAGAGCGTTTTTGAAATATGTCACTCGTGCAACAGATAAGCTTCCATTTTCTTAAATATATCAATCCACACTGACTCTGTGACCCCCATCAGGAGGTTTTTACGCTTCAAGTCTATTTTTGTCACGTTTGTGAAGCGTAATCTACATAGACAACTGTTTAAATCACACAAATGTATGTGTTATGAACTTATTAACTGTATCTGCATTGATTGATCACTGTCTGTGAGTGTGTGTCTGTTTCACTACAGGCAGATTCTCCTCACTCACTATGGTGGGTGAGGAGTCCATGAATCAATACATAAACACTGTTGATTTCTTCCCATGGAGCCAACATGAGAACTATTTTAGTTCAATACATTTTTGCTGTCAGTCAGACAGTGGGCAGGTGGGCTTTGATAATGAAATCATGGTTATACTGTAGCAGCCTGGTGTCACTTTCAGGTGATTTAATGAAGAACACTGTGAACAGTCGTGCGTAATGCCACTCCGTTTTAGCGCGGCACGGCTGCAGAGTTATCAACATATCATTCCTGCTGCCTTCAGATGCTGCAGGGATTTCATGAACTGAAGGAGAATCTTTTCATACAGTATAAAGCACCTGTGGACAGCAAATACAGTTAGAATCACCCACATTAATTTTTGTTATGTTTAATTGAATTTAATTATTTATGAAAGATGCTAAAATTTTCCTGCTCTGCTGCAGGAAAGAGCCATATCATATTACATGTGATATTCTGTTTTACTGCAGTACTATACTATATTATGTTGTACTTTATTATATTATATTATATTATATTATATTATATTATATTATATTATATTATATTATATTATGTTATTATTAGAGCTTGGTGACATGGAGAAAATGAAATATATATTTGACGAAATGCCTCGATATTGCAACAATACTGTAGGGTTGATTATTGGTGCTTGCACAAAATATTTACACAATGAGATTTTGGATGAATAATCATCAGTAATATGGATATAATGACTAAGTGAGTAAAGGCAAATAATAGAACAGTTAGAACAGTCTTGTATGTTCAGAAAATTACATCACTTTACTGTAATGCAGCCTTTAAAACCAGGAAAAGACAACACTACCATATCCAAAATCTAGACAATATCTAGTCCCATATCACAATATTGATAGATCAATCTATTGCCCAGCCCTAATTATTATTATAACTACAATTACAGAGCACCTTTTATATATTTTACCTCATACTGCACTGTAGTATATTATACTATACTATTTAAATGTTATACTGTCTTACCACTTTTTACTATAGTATGATTCTATTTTTCTTTATTAATATAGACAACACTAAGTGTCATTACTTAATCAGTGTTATTCTAGTGTAGGCTGTTTACATAATACTAGACCCACTGCTATTAATACAGTGTCACTTTGCTACATAATTTGTCACATTGCCTCATAACTTTGTCTTGAATTGCTCTTGTATAGTCCATGTTTTTACTCCTACTTGTATACTAGTATATACCTCTTATTGTATGTATTCCTCCCTGAGCTAAAAGAGAACAGAGATATGATATAATTTCCTTTTTCTTTTCTTGTCGCAGTCTTCTGATGGTGGGAAAGCTTAGTATGGTGTTGCTCCAGAAACCCCAGCAGTCCTGATAGTGAAGATTCTGATGTGTACCCATAGACTGTATGCGTGTACCCCATCTTCTGTCTCAGGAGCAGCCTCTCACCATTTATCATTTACTGTTAGCGTCATTTTGTAAAAGTGTATTTTTGAGGATGGAATACAGTACCTTGTTTATATAATAGGAATGGTTGTCTTGTCCTTTTTGAACAAATGCATCATGAACGTTCATATTTTTATTTGTATAAAAGATTTACAAAATGTTCAGTTAATTCATTGCATAATACAAAGCAGTGTGTCACAGTACACAGAACTAGTTGAAGTAATTTGTGTAGCCATTACACTTAAGATTGTTATGAGAATAAAAGCAGAGGGAATATAGCATTACAGGAGATGTTAACAAATGACTGTTTAGGCGTTATCATCCAGTAACAAAACAATACTTGACAATAATAATAAACTAGGGTATAAAAATTAAAATCTATGCTACAATTAAATCCTAGTCAGAATACCCTAACACTAACAGAAGAATTGGCTCACACTGGCTCCTGCAGGAATACAGTGGGATTGTCTTGTAGACAGCATTAGTCTTGGTTCAGCATCATGGCAACCGTGCTCTCCTAAACAGAGACTTCTTCTTCTTAGGCTCTCTGGAAACAAAATAATGCCATTGTGGCATGAAACAGGTCTCCTCAAAGAATGTGGGATGTACATCTTTTGTGACTACTTGTTGTCCTCTATACCAGCTATCTCCATATTGGATTATTTTGAAGATGTAATTTGTTTCAGGGAACATAGAGAATTTCCTGTTTGAAATGCCGCACAGGGTTAGCTTCCTTAGACCCTCTTTCCGAACTACCGATTTCCACCATATTTGGACGTCCAGTCCACCCTGCCGTGGACAGGCTGTACGGGGGGAGCTCTGGTCAGGAGATTCCCAGAGGTTTTCCCCAGGGCTGAGTAGCTGCTCCCCTTCATCTGAGTCCTGTCTGTCCTCCTCTTCCAGCCCTCGTAATCTGGAGGAACATGCAGCTCCGTCAGTTTGTTTATCTCCAATATATACAGTAGCTATGTAGCCAGTTACGTCTTTACAAACAGCCTTTTTGTATGTGATGCAAAAACACATTCACGCCAGCTAAAAATAGGATTTTTTTTTAAAGATATAAACATATTGTAAGCAAAAGCAATGGACAAGGAAAACATCACAAGGGCAGCTTTTTTCCTCTAAAAATATCAACACAAGGACAATAAAAAAAAAGAAAAACCCTACGAGCAGCTATTAGAAAATGGCAATACCTTCATTAGTTTCACTCAAAGTTGAGTTGGATACGGGTTTGGGCTTTGCAGATTTCGATCTGTCTTTTTTATTATCAGGAGAAGAAAGATTGACTGAAAGAGTGAAGAAAGAGGAGAAACATAGTCCCAGTGAGTGAGAGTTTGGAAGAACTGAATAGAGAAAATAAGTAGATTAAAGGAGTAGAAATAGTCAGCCATGGCCAGTGTTGGGAGGGTTACTTTTAAATATATTCCACTGCAGATTACTGATTACATGCCCTAAAATTTAATTTGTAACATATTCCATTAGATTACTATCCAGATATCAGACATAATTGTCAACTTGTTACACTGTTTACATAAGAATCAGTGAACTCAGTGGAGTGGGGGGGATTCTAAAGTCTGGACCCAGGAAATTAGATTACTCACAATAACTTTGGAGTAATCTTATGGAATACTTCATCTTCCTGAGCTTAGTTATCTGGCTCTTATATTTCCAAAAACACATTCCTGACAGAGTCCTGGCTGTGCATCTCCTGTGGCATAGTCATGTGGCAGGTGCACACACAAATTGTTGCACATTTAAAAAAAAAAAAATTAAAAAATGTTTATGGGAAATGTGTGCCTCATTTGCATTTTAGAGCAAATAAAACAAAAATAAACTAGGAAGGGCACTCAGAGAGCGCAGACCTCTGCCAAGGCCATGCCCTATCTCGCAATATTAACGAAAGTGAAAAATAATCTCTGTATCCGCCCTGTGATTTGGATCCGTTCCAACATTTAATGGGTTCTTCCTTGGCCCATGCTCCACCCTTCCATCAAGATTCATGAAAATCAGGCCAGTAGTTTTCCATAATCCTGCTGACAAACAAGACAGTAACTGCATTCAGAATACCACCCATTTAAACTGGAATGCAGTTACTCCTATTTTATATTTTAAATATGTAATCCCGTTACTTGTATTCCATTACTTCCCAACCCTGGCCATGGCATAATGGAGTACTGAGCGACCACACCACATTCTTACAGAATAAAGACAGTATTTACTTCAGATTAAGATTTGATGAGGAGTGCACCTTTTTGAGCCGGATAAGTGGGGATGTGGGGAGGTTATCTGATCTAAAAGTATCAAGAATCATTTTGTTAGCTTTACACAGATGCAATAAAATCTTACGTGTGTGCTGGCCAGCCAAAGGGGCAAGCTGGATCCTCTGCCCCACTGAGCCCACCTCTTTCTTTTGGAATGAAGGGATATAACCGCCAGAGAGGTTGTATTTGGTGCTTACAAAGTTCCCTAAAAGAGGAGTAAGATGTAGTTCATAGGTTAATGTATTTTAATGTTAAACCCTCCAGGTACCCAACCAGCATGAGCTTCTAGTCAACGTCATATAAAGCTAAAATAACGTGCACCATTTAAAACACAAAAACATACAAATGAAGAGAACTTTGGTAAACACACCTAATAGATGTTCTCACACATGGCTTTACTGATACAAATTATTTGCGTGAACGTGTGTGAAGTAGCTACTGCATATGCAACAGCTAGAGAGGACCCAAACAAATGACTAAGGCCGAGTGATTTAAGTCATTCGGCTTTTCCAGCGACTCCATCGATCTGCTTCACCAGCAGCCACAGATGGTTATCAGTGTAATTAGTGAAAAGCCTCATTGTTCCCTTCTGAAGATGTTGTGGTTGTAGTGCAATTTAACATCTATTTAGCAACTGGAGTCCTTAGTTCTCTGGTTAAACTGTGTATTTGTACCCTTGTCTCCTGCTGAGCCTTTAGCTGCTGGTTTCTTTCACATGTTAAGTTTCTGGCTGAATACCTGAAGCTTGTTGCATCAGCCAACACACTTAACTGTTGGTACACAGAAAAGCTTTATCATAGTACAGTTACATTTACACCACTGCTTCCAACTGTAAAATACAACAAAACAGTTCACGTGAAATCGTCTCAATTAGGGATGGAAGCAAATAAGAGACATGCAGGATTTGAATTTTAACAGCCACTGAATACTTAATATTGAAATTCAAACACCACTGAATTCCAGCATTAAAATAAAATATTTTACTTTGAAAACCATGTATCTGAATTTATTTGCTCCCAGTTTTAAATGTTTACAAATTCAGATTTAAAAATTCAAATTGAAAAACTTCACACGGCAACATCCGTGCTACCCAGGACCTGAACGCAATCAATCCGTCTGTTGGCCTATCGTGACCGTGCTCTGATCGGCCAGTAGTTGGATTGATTGCTTTCAGGTTTGATTGCCTATCCTCTCCTGGGTAGACTGGGTGTTGCTTTGTGAACAGTGAAAAAATATATGTATATACTCTAATTGTAATTCAGCAGAAATTTCATATTTTAATTTCAAAGAGGGCAGAACAAATAAATCCAGATACATGTTTTTTATAGTCAAATATTTCAATGCTATGAATCCAGTGGTGTTTGGATTTCAATATTCATTGGCTGTTAAAATTCAAATACTTCTGTCTTTTATTTGCTTCTGTACTCAATTAAATACCTTTGGAGAGATCAATTTTCTCCAGTATTCTCTCTTTAACAACACTTTTCTCTGGTGGGCTATCCTCAGATTTAGAGGCATCATCTTCTAGTCTCACGCCAAAAAGTAGAGTCGAAGGAGATATGCATGCAAGCAGAGAGAAAGAAGAAGAAGAAAAATAGAAATGGATGAGGAAATATGAAACACATGTTAGCACTGATGCAGCTGCATCTCAGCTGAAGTTAACAGAAAAGAGCCTAAACATGAAGAAAAATAGGAAGAGTTCATTTGCAAAAACAGTTAACAGCCATTCTTAAAATGAATAAACCAGTCTGATTGATATACTCTTGAGTGCACAATAAAAAATATTTTGAGATAGATATCTAATCAAAACAACCAAACACCAGTTTGATTGATATTCCCTTTTTTTTTTTTGCAAATGAACCCTTCTTGATTTTAATAAAATATGACATTCATGAGTATAGGTGTATCAAAACAAACAGAGTGTGAGTGCTGGGAGGTGGGACAAATGAGCAGGGGGTGCAGTTGAGGGCCATTTAAGGAACACTCGATCTTACACCGACAGTCTTAATCTCATGAATAAGCAACGGAGAGGGAGAGACGAGGGTGAAAGAAAGAGACCGAAGAAGAGAGCACAGCAGGGACCCATATTGTGTGTCTGTCTACATGACAAATGATTTATAGAGGTCTCCCCTTCTCTAAAGTCGCAGACACTTAGGCTCACTCCTAACACTGCTTTGTCAATGGCTCCATAACTACTGATCAGGACACATTAGCTGCGTCATTAGCATTTAGTGCCTTTGTGGCACAAAGAAGACAGAGTCATATTATGTAACAGTAGGTGACACTGACAGTCGCCAGGTTTCCACTGCATTATTCTTATCTCTGAATAAGTAGGGTTAAAGTTTAATTTTGTTGACAAACGTAATGTGTTCGCTCATTTATAGATTCTCAAAAAGATTATTTTTGCTGTAAGAGTTACAATGTTTGGTTTTGTTTTGTCTTTGGACATTGCAAGTCGATCTATATTCATCAAATCATCATGCATTTACCTATATACTCTAGAGCTACCCATATATGTGTACTGTGTATATACTGCAATATACTTTTGTTACACTATAGGATCATCATTCTCATATATTCTCATATTTTTTGTATAATTACTATCATGTGTACAGCTTATTTTTTGCACTAATACATGTGTACAGTTTATTTTTACATTTATGTTGTTATACAGTGTCATAGTGTGTACAGCTTATTTTATGTAGTTTTTGAAGGTTTCCTGTTGTATAAACCCGTGTTACTGTACAAATGAAGTGTTTTGAATTGAATTGAGTCTGTATATTTTCTGTGAGGATCACAGTGTATACCAGCTGTGGGTACAATGTGTTATTTCCAACATTTTTGTTCAGGTAAGGGGTAAAATAAACAGAGTAAAAAGAGTGAAATATTTACTGAAGAATCAGGACATAAAATTAGTAAATGTAACAGGATACTTGCATTAAAATGTTTTTGATGCTTATTCTCCATTAGTCAGAGAAAACGTGTGACTATCGTGGAACACAAGCCATCCAATGATAATAGGAGCTCTACAAGCTGTAGACGGTTGTTTCATTAGGTATGATTTCTTTAACATGTTAGTGAAATCTGGAAACCCGAGCCCCGCCCACTGCACACTCTTAGCACCTCTACATTAGACATCAGTCTTTACCTGCGTTGGCTCTGGTGACAGATAATCCTCCTCCAATAGGAGCAAGCGGTTTATTTACTGTGTTTGAGGAGTTCTCCCACAGGTCCCGCAGCGTCATACCACTCAGCTCCTTATCTCCAGAAGTCTGATTCTTGCCGATCAGCCCTTAAAGCAACAGAAATGATGTGATGAAAAACACTAATCGGTCGTTTTGACTAAGATTTCATTCGTCATTTTTTATGCTGAATGGTTTATTTCCAAGATTTAAAGTGGTGCTTTTGCATGATTCTTTGCTGAGAAACTCAGTTTTACAGATCTGTCGATTAAATCAACTAATTGATTAGTCGACAAAATCGCATGAGTGTTAGTCGACTCCAGGTGAATGCAACGATGCCTGGTTGTTTTTACATGATATGAAGAGGATGCTTTGTTTTAATGACCAATAGGTATTGACATTTGCGTTAGTGGACCAGCTGATTTGTGTTTCTGAGGTTTTCTTAAGATAGTAACTGTCATTCAGGATTTTTGCAAACAGAACATTTGTTACATAGGCTATTATTCAAAAGGCAATTAGATCTACCAGTCCGACACATAAAACAAAGCATGTAAATACCCATGGGAGTTTATAACACATCGTTTTGGTGACCTCTTTCCAATGATAAAGATGACCTGATTGGCTGTTAGTCATGTCAGTCTTACCTGGCAAGTATCGTGACTGGCTCAGATAGTGCTGTCGTGCAGCAGATCCTGGGAGATTGGAGTCCATTTGGCCAATCTTAACATTGTTTGGTAGCTTAGTGACTGTGCTGAAGGAATACAGAGGTTTCTGCTCTTTGGGCCTGAAAACAGAAACCAGACAATTAAAGGTCTTTTGCCCAAAAAGCACCTCAGTGCATCACATAAAGTCTTGAATGTGAGTCATATGCCTATGGGTGTTGCAGTATGCATTTATACATTTATTAAGTCATGTAGACAGATTGGGAAGAATTTATTGCATATACATATAATTTTATGACCTATATGACAATGCTAAAATGCTTAACAACTTGGATAACCTACTACCATCTTAAATAATGCATAATGCACGAGAGGGCTACATTTAACACATATTTTTAGTACTCTGCACTGCTGCAGTGTCAGTGCTTACATTCTTGTCAAATTGCCAATCCAGTTCTGTTAGGAGGACATTACAGCACTTACTGTGGGTGGTGCTCCTTAGGGCTCCTCTCCTCCTCTGCGTTCCCCAGGCTGGGTTTCTTGGAGTTGGAGGCGGCGGTTTCTGAGGGGTCGGATTCCTCCCAGCTGTCTGAGGTCTTGGCCACCGTCTGGCCCCAGCGACGCCGTCCACTCTTCAGCACCCCTATCCCACCACCACCACCACCAACGCTGTTCTCACTGCCCAGCGATGCTGCTTTCTGCAGAAGCAGACAATACAATAGGCGTCCACACAAACGGCCACGTTTGAATTGATACAATCTGTCTTCCTAACTTAACTCCAGCTCTCTGCTACTTTGATTGTGCTACAAGTCTTACTCCTTGGAAGATGAGTCTAATATGCAAAGTCAGGATAGAGGATAGCCTTTAATTCTGCATAATCTTATACCATAAAGGTTCTAATTTGACACTCACTGCATGGCAGAGGCCTCCTGGATTACTCTCAGTTTGGGGAAGGGGGATCTGCTGAAGAGGCTGCTGCTGCTGCTGCTGCTGCTGCTGCTGGTGATGATGATGATGATGATGGTGATGATGATGTTGCTGCTGTTGGTTTCTGGAGGAGGATGTGGAGGCTTTGGACTCAGAGGAAGATTGCTGGGGATCAGCCTTGGACTCTGAGACCTGTTTCTGGGCCGGCGGCCTGGCCTGGACCTTCTTGACCTCCTGGCTCTTAGGACGAGGTCCTAAGATCTGGCCTACCTGGAAGTACGGGTAACGCAGGGCCTAGACAGAGAGAGAGAGAAAGGATTGTTATTCTGAATGGTCTGTAAGCATTGTTTTCTGGCACAATGAGATTGTGTCAATTGTGTAACTTGCACACTCAAACCTGCAGGGAGGTGTGCTTTAATGCGCACAATGTTCCCATAAAACTAAGACACCAAATAAGTGTAATCATTTGACACAGAAGCATGTTAGAATGATGGACATGCAGTGGAGACTTTATCCCATTCAAATAATTATATATTTTTGCTGATTTAGTTTAAAATGAAATTAGATGTGGTTCCTGCACCTGGGAGCTTTGCAAGCAGAGAATGGAAAAAGTCAGTCCCTCTGGAAAGGTGTTTCCTACTCAGGGCCCACAGAGTAATCCAACTATCTCAGTGGAGTGGAAATTATGTCTAATGACCACGTGCTGTACATGACATGTATACGTGACGCAGAGCACACCAGCAGAGGAAGAACATTTTGCAGCGGCAGTGGGAATGAAGTATGGCTTACGCACTAAATGACTGGGATTAGGATGCTAATGCAATCTCAGTATTGCAGCTACAGATAATCTGCATGTAGTGGTGAGAGTTGCACTGTAATGGAAATTACTTCTCTGAGGACAGGTATGTTTTTTTAAGTTTAAAATTAAAGTATGTCCAAATAGGTACCTGTTGCTTTAGAGTTATAATACTTAATAGCTTACATTGAACAGACATGGCACATAAAGCCTTGACTTTATAACCAGACCTTTAGACTCGACCTTGAGGCTTGGTGTTGCCTACCTGTACAGCAGTGGGTCTTTTTTTGGGGTCCCACTGCAGCAGGTCCCTCATCAGGATGATAGCCTCATTGCTGGCATTAGGGATAAGGGTCTTCAGGTGGGTCGGCACACATTGTGGGAAACGAAAGTTCATAGCAGAAGCTAGTTGGTAGCCCTCTGACCAATCCACCTGTAAAGGAAGAGACAATCAGATGGTTATACATTTATATATTCAGGGTGCGAAATGCGAATCCTTGATTGACACTTGAGACCCCCTGAAAGGCTCAACAGCAACATTTTCGGGGTCTCTGGAAAAATATTGAAAAAATATTTTTCACTTGGGTAGCAAATGGTTCGCAATGCAAATGTTGTGTAGAAAACCTGCTCTGTGGTCCATTCTTTTTTTTGAAGAAAAGATAGAATATTTTTCGATCTCCAGCCTGTGTTTGCTGTGAATGAATGGTGATAGACCTGCTGTCCGCGAAAACTTGTACAGCAACGCACAAGGGTGCGTGTGTTGAGTTCGAGTGTGTGCGTCGGTTAGAGAGAAAGAGGCGAGTGTGCTGTGTGGATTCTGTCGCAGGGCATAGTTGTTGCATACTTGTGTGAGTAGCCTATAACAATATTAGCCTGTGTGATGTGTGTGCAAAGTGTGTATAGCCTAGTTGACTGCCTTGGCTTGCATCCATTAAATCTTGTATATTGCATTTTGAGCAGAGTGTGATAATCATATGAGAAACATGGTAATTGATGTGAGAGAAGGCAAACAGGTTTTATGGCAATTTGAGCACCACATTGTTGATTTGGATCGGATATCTTTGTGTCATTTTTCCCTGTGAGGGTACTTGACATAGTGTATGCCTTCTACATGTAGATCACGTGTAATGATGCAGAAGAAATCCAACACCACCTGAACACATCTGGTTAACACCAACTACTGCTTTGATTGAAGGGCTTCCAATGCAATAATACAATATATCATAAAATATGTATGAATAAAAAGACGTTTCCCCTCTTGTACACTAATAAACTTTGATATCCAATACATCCATGACCAATGTAAAATATACATCATGGCACTAAATGCCTGCCCCTCTGGTTGAGGTCACAGACTCAGTTCTTGAGCAGGTCATAGTTTCTGTTTAGCAGTCAGTGGAAATAATAATAGATTTGGGGAAAGCCTTTGAAATGAAGTGTGCATCCTGTTCAGCATAGAACACACTTAAGCTGTTTTTTTTTCAATTAATTTCGTTTCATTTATTTGTGTTGCTCAGGACCATGATCACATGGTATGGAGCACAAACAAAACATACAGTAATAACAAAACGATGGCACACGGCTACAGTGTGCAGGCTAAACATACATTCTTACACATTCTTCACACAGTTAAAACCCTGAATAAAGGTCAATCATTTCCACCTCTCCACATTCAGTTTCTTCTCACCTTTTTGACGGTGCCTAGGACTTGGCATATCTTAAAGATCTCATCCACTTCACTGTTCCCGGGGAAAAGAGGTCTGAGAGTGTAGAGTTCAGCCATGATGCAGCCCACAGCCCACAGGTCAATAGGAGAGCTGTAGGTAGATGACCTGAGCAGGACCTCTGGAGCTCGGTACCTGGACAGAGAACACGTATAGCTACATAAAAACAGAGCATAATGCTCACAATGTGAAATTTTTCTTGAACTCACAAGGGGTCTAGCACACTGTAATTGCTGCATGCAATCTGCTGTGTGTTTAAGAGGGCTATTGATGCCTCGACGGTATTCTCACCATCTGGTTGATACATAGTCTGTGTAGGGAGGTTTGGAGCGGATCTCTCTGGCCAGTCCAAAATCTGCTATTTTGACCAGTTCTGGACCCATGCACAGCAGATTCTCTGGCTTCATGTCTCGATGAAAGAAACCTGTAGATATAAACCTGTAATATCAAGCTGAGCCACCGTGAAGTCTAAATAGCCAAATAATCACATTACAATCATATGTAACTATTCTATTTTAGTATTTTACATTCACTGCAAAGTTCAGATGGCAGAAGAAAAAGAAAAGTGAGGAGCTGGTGAATGGGTGTATATTTGCCTTCGACAGCAGTGGCCCAGGTTTGAAGGTCTGTGTATTCGACATTGACATTTTCATTATTTAATCATGGTCACATTGTTTCTCTAACCTCTAACCAAGCTGTTTTAGTTACCTCATTTTGCTTGTATAGCACTTTAGTTGCCACATGCAGATATTAAAGGTCCCATGCTTATTTTCAGGTTCATACTTGTATTTTGGCTTTCTACTTGAACATGTTTACATGCTCAAATAGAAACACAAGTCCCCCTCCCAAAAATGCCCAATCTGCTCTGATTGGTCAGCGTTTCCAGGTCTTCAACATCTGTGCTCTCGGTATCCCTGCACCACCACTGCAGCTGGGGAATGACTGTAACGGCACTGTAGCAGCACTTTCTACATTATATAGTATAGCTGTGACATCACAACCATACTAAAGCCATGACGGCTTGTTTAAAAGCACAGTTTCTGAATATGGGCTGTGTGCATTTCACTGTGAATTAAGTATTTTTGATACTTTCACAGTATTAATATAACACCTAGACCTGCTTTATCATTTAAAATACATGGGAATGTCATGTTTTACAATATGGGACCTTTAAAGTGAATGCATCTAAATAAAAATGCTGGCAGTGCATTTAACATTCTTTGTTATATTTTGGGGGAAAAAGTAATCCAAGTGGCATTATATATCCATAAAAATGGATAGACTATGACTTTGTGAAATTAAAATGGAACATCTTTGTTGATGAAACAAATGGAGCTAAAACGTTCAATGATATTATAAAATATATCATGACCGTGGTCTCTTCAATTTATCTAAGCATAAACACACCTAGTAGGCATACAGAATGAAACAATTATATTATATGTACTTTACATACATTGTACATACAGAGCTTGTGGTGTTCTATCTGAGGGTCACACTAAATTACAAGACTTTTTACAATATACACCCAAACCCACTACTGAAAGGTCATGCTACTTTTGAACAGGTAAAGAATGATAGAGTAGACTCTTACCATGCTTATGTACAAAAGCCAACCCAGATATCACTTGAAACATGATGTTCCTAATTTCATTCTCTGAGAACATCTTATTCTCTCTAACAGCAGACCAAAGAGATAGAAAAGGAAGGAAAGAGGGGTAAAAGACAAATGAAAGAAAAGCAGTTAAAAGAAAGAGAAATCCTGAAAGGCATGTGTGATCTGGATGTGTGGAAGCATACACTGTACTGTAAGGCAAATACAGGCTGGCTGTGGATGTGTTTGTTTGTATTTATGCCTATGTTTGTATGAATGTGTTTCTGTAAGATTCTTAAAACTTGCACACATCCATTCATTATAGAAATGCAGACCAATGAGTTATAGATGAGGCAGTTATGAAGAGTTCACAAACTACAAGATTCTGACCAATTTGACAATTCAGGACTTTGGTTTAAAAAAGAAAATCCATATTTCATAGCTTTATAGTTCAATGAATCTTGCAGTGTGTAACCCCTCTCATGCACTTGCAAGGCATGAAGGGAACACGGTACACCTACCATGTTTGTGAATGAATGACAGGCCTTGTAAAATCTGAAAGCTTATGTTTCTTATCACTGATTCAGGGAACAATCTTTTTCTGTAAAAAATTGATAGAATTCTCATGAGCCTGCTAATGTAAGCATAATTACATAAAGTAGTATTATGTTTGTCTTTGTACACACAAATACACACTAACAAAATATGCTGAAAAACAAAGCAGGTGACAAACACAGGTGTGTGTGCGTGCGTGCGTGCCTCGTGCATGCATGCCTGCATGCATGTGTGTGCAGTGTACACCTGGAATTTCTAAACTAGCAAAAAACATCAGCTTCCCCCAGTGAAGGTTTTACAAAGAACAGCTAATACACAGCAAGTGCAGACTTTTGAGAACATGGTGTAGTGTCAGACAGTAAATATTCCACTGGAAACCATTGGATGTGTGTTACTGTAATGATACCAAACTAGAACACTGTGCTATACACCTCGTACAGACATTTGCATTGTAAAGTGTGTTGTTTCTCTTCTTACCTGTCCTTCATAAGCTGGTAGAGGTTCTCCTTCATATACTCAAAGACAAAGTAGAGGTGATCGTTCTCTCTGATTACCTCCTTTAGTTTCACCACATTTGCATGATTCAGCTTCTTCAGTGACTGGTGTGACAAATCATGGAAAAGGCAAGAATAAAGGCATTCACTTTAATCACACAGATTTGACATTACAGGGGAGATAGTAAGCAATTTTCATGTTCATACATGTATTTTGCATTTCTACTAAAACATGTTTACATGCTTTAATGTTCACAAAAACACATTATTTTTCTCATACTGTCTGTCTGAATATACCTGTAGTCACCCTCTGTCTGAAACGCTCTATTTTAGTGCCTGTCTCTTTAAGCCCCCTCCCGAAAAAGCCCAGTCTGCTCTGATTGGTCATTGTTTCCAGGTCTTCTGCATCTGCACTCTCAGTGTATCTGCACCGTGGTGTCATTGCAGCTGGGAAATGACTGTAATGGCACTGTAGCTGCACTTTCTATATATAGTATAGTTGTGACATCACAACAACGCAAGTCCTGCCGGCTCGTTTAAAGGCACCATTTCTGAATACGGGCTGTGTGCATTTCTCTAGATTGAGCTTTTTGATACTTTCACAGTATTTATATAGCACCTAGACCTGCTTTATAAAAAAAAAGACATAGAAATCTTACTTTTTACAATATGGGACTTTTTAAATGTTTACAATTATGAATCAGTGGATGCCAGAGAGAAAGAATACCTCAAACCTTCAGTTGGTAAAAGGAACATTTTAAGGTGCAAAATGAAGAGAATGTTTGTAATATGTAGAACATGAATTACCATCCCTGGTCATCATTTCAGTGTGTGGCATTTTATAGCATGAGTTACACAGTTGATTTGCAATATTCTAAATGCAAAGATACACAAAGAAAGCTTTTCAGGCAACTGTAACTGCCGACAGTGTTCAACGAGCTGCTGTGCATTATTGTTTGAATCACACAGCATTATCTTCCCAAGAAAAATGTGAATATATTTCCATCTCTGGAAGTACTGCTGCCAATAATGTCCCATAACCCGCTCAAAGTATCAGCATCCTTACCTTCACTTCTCTTAGGTTCATACATTCTTCCCATGAATAAAACTTCCTCTTCATCCTGTGAAAGAAAGTCCAGACATTAGTTGATATACATCAACTCAAGAATAGAAGATGTCACATTTGCAGGGCATATAATTTACACCCAATATACAGTTGAGTCCAAAATCCTTTGTGTGTCTCCATCAATAATTCAGCTTTTTTTGAGGCGTCTCTAATTTCAGCTCATTTAATTTCAAGAACAAAACCAGCAACAGCTGTAGACTGTAAAGTGATATAAATTGACATATTTTCTTCTTGAATTAAGTGTGAAATACATCTTGACTCAGTTGTTTTATTACGTAGTCTGTTTTATCGCAGTATGTGTTGCATTAAAACCACACAGCAGCTGATATACGGGACACCGTTATGCTAACTTATCTCTGATCAACGTTACCTCTCTCTCCAACTGGAATTATGTAAGAGTTACAGAAGGTGCAAATATCTTCTTCTCCTCTCTGGGCACCTGCCAGTTTCGGTCATCCCTTCCACAATGTCAGCAACCTGACACACTCCCTCTACTTTCACTCCCTTTCACCGTCACCACATGTATTGTCTTGCATGGTAACCAAATGATCAACCAGTGGACGCATCTCCCCGGTTTCTCATCTATTATTGAACCCTGCTGCCACGCTGCTGAAACAAAGGCATGTAAGCTGGTTTGTTTGCCCTGGTGATGGCAGGAAACCAGTAGTCCTTAGTCCTAGACTTCACTTTGAAAGTATAATTCATTAAGTAGGACAGTTCAGGTTTAGAATATTGAAGTACACATGCTTTGTAAAACTGTTTATGTAAGCAAACAATAGAGAGAAATTAGTTTAAAAAAAACACAATTACTTGTGTACATAGAAACTTAAAGACATCATATAGTTTGGTAATATTCAAATATTACAATATATTTTTTGTTTAGTTTCTTGCTATCAATGTGATTATGTTTTGGGGATGATTATTGGTGATTTTATACAATATTTCATGTAAACTATGGGTACATAATATGGACTTTGAGAAAATTAGTCTGTTCATTCCAATTAGTTAGAATAGTCAAAACTGTCACTACAGTGTAGGGTATAACTTAATGTGAAGCCTAGAAAGACAACATTTAAACTATATCACAACATGAAAATAACCAAACTCTCACACAATATTCATATTATATTAGAGTTTATAAGGATTATTTTCAATATTGATTAATCTGCCGATTCTTTTCTAGATTAATCGATTAATCGTTGGTCTATAAAATGTAAGTCCGAGGTGATGTCGATCACAAAAAAATGTCATGTTTTGTCAGTCCACAACCCAAAGATATTCAGAGAAAAGCAGGAAATCTATATTTGAGATGCTGAAAACAGCGTTTTCTGACATTTTTGCATGAAGATTTACTTTTAATCGATAAATTATCAAAATAGTTGGCAGTCATTTTTGTCCATTGACTAATCAATCAGTCGACTAATCATTGCAGCTCTATATATATATATATACGACTAATCATTGCAGCTATATATATATATATAAATGTCATGCTCTAACAAAGAGAGACAATAT
>JAOVVB010249348.1:0-20582 GCA_028570985.1 Heterobranchus longifilis | reverse complement strand
AGCAATAAAAAAAAGTATGAATTTTGAGTGAGACAAGAGAGTAAAAGGTGAAAACAATACACTTGGTAGAGATTAACTTGTGCCATGTGACACATGGAAAAATAGTCACCTTATGTAGGTTGTTCTCATGCATTGTTCGTAGTAATTCTTACAAAAAGTAATGCACTGTAAATTGAAGATAACCCACGTAATTGTGAGTCAGGAAGCCCATCTTATTACGCGCCATATTGACGTTTTATTTTTAGACAGCGACCTCTAGTGGCCCTAGTAATTATGACGAGGAAGCGAGGCGACGTGACATAAATAGCAAGAAGCTCATTTAGGGTCAAACAAACAAAGGACTTTCATCCAGGAGGCCGGTGTTTCCCGTTGGACACTAAAAGTCAACGTTGTTATTTTAAGTTAACCTGTAAATAAACTTCCGTTCTACATTATAACTGCGTACAGTAGTGTTTTATTTTTTTGTAACATTTTTATTTATAACACACAAGCAGGGATTTTAACCCAAACCCTGTTTTTCCTAACCATGCCAAGTAGTCCCATTTAAACAACGTTAACCACAACGCGATTGCGCGACCGTTTCACACCGTTACACAGAACGGGGGTCATATTTTGTACGATATCATACAAACCGTCGATAGAATGGCGGTCATATTTCATAAGATATCACACAAACTGCTGTGCGTACATTTTCGTTCATGAGAATACGTTGCCTTTTGTCCTGTATTAAATCCAAGAAATGGTCACAGCTTTGCTGAGGCCAAGGATACAAAGGGCTTTAGCGTGTATGATTTACAAATGCACTCTGTACGATAAGAAAACATTTCAAAACCACACTAATATGTGTTGTGGTGGGAGAAAAAAGAGCTGCTACTAAAATGCCAGAAGAAAGACAACAAAAGGGTAAGCAGGGAGCAACTCACTGCACAAATAGCTGGAATTACAGTTCATTACTATTTATTTCTAAATTGCCTCGAGTTAGCCTGACCACTTCAACCATCACAAAACCGTGGCTGATGGTGGCTAATTTTTGCAGGTGCTATACTACACTTTATTCATCTCACTTTATGTGTAACTGGTTATGTTAATAGGATTTCAACTCAATTTATTCAAGTGCTGATCAATGGCATGCAATCTCGGCACTTCATGCATTATGTATTTTAATGGAACTCACTTGCTTTATAGCTGAATGGCTAAAGGTTAACAGTCCCAATAGGTGGGACTCCCTGAAGACTAATCTGAACTTCAAACACAGCTTTTTCTCACTCCACAAGGCAAAAGCGCACAACAACAGAAAAGTTGTTTTTATCACCACTCCTTATGGCTCATTGGGAGAAAGAAAGCGATTTATTACCCCACATCCTTTGCTCGTATTAATGTGACTATAAATGTGCCCAGACGTTTTACTCTCTGTAGGAAGTGAGGCAGAAAAAAGGAGGAGTTAGAGGTTGGGGAATTAGTAAGAAGGGTACCGGCACACGGGAGGGAGCAGGGGGAGAAAGAGGGAGGCTGGAAGAGGAAGAGAGGAATGTGTAGGTGGGGTAGAAGTGAAATGAGAAGAGGGGAGGGACTGAGGGAGTAAAAGCGGGATAAAATCTCACACAAACAACAGAGATGGATACGCAACAGTCTCCATAATTATGCTACTTTAACTGGCATTCTGATATTCAAAATGAAAGTAATTTCAGCAGTGAGATCTTAAGTCTCTCTCTCGCTCTCTCTCTCTCTCTGCAGTTTAATATGGAAAACATCCAGGCGTCTCTGAGGGCCCTCGTCTCTCTCCACTGCCACTCCCTGCTCAATAAAACTGGCATGCTATTCCCAAGATGAGAGTCCCACTGGACTATGTGAGGACTGTGAGGTAAAAACCCCTCCAGTCCCTACTAAATCTAGAAGTGGAAGACAGAAGGTGCTAGAGACATATCCTGTGAGGGTCACTTGGCAGTTTTCACCTTATTGTATTCTCAGTCATCAAGATTTGCCTGTGGCCTTTGGAAAATGATGTTGAGCCGCCCAAGAGAAGACTTTTTCTATTCCTATGGAAACGGAACATGTGAAAGTGGCGTTTTTGTCACCTTGGCAAAGAGGAGCTATATGGAGATTTCAGTCTATTATGCAGAAAGTATTAGCAGTGTAATGAATCGGGAAAGAGATGTAAAGATTTGATCAGTGGTAATTTGGAAGCAATCGAATGATGAAAGATATGAAATCTGGCTTTTTCGGGGCTTAAATGGACAAGTGCTGCAGTGAGCCTCACAGCTGGCCTGCTTGAATATGGATTGCACTGCTGGGACACTTTACACTATTGCAAAGTAAACAAGCATGAATGCATGAATCAATTCAAAAGTTAATGAGAATGAATCTTGACTTGTGCAATCAAAATTTGGCTGCATTAGCTGCCATTATCATTCTGTCATTGTTTTAGTCTCACATGGATGAAAGTGGATTAATGGTAAGATGTACGATTGCTGAGGGAATAGGGGTATTTGGTGAGGCGAGTGGAGGCTTAAAGCTGTCAGAAAATCACTTAGTCGACAAAAGATTCCAGTCAGAAACATGACGTATAACCTGTAAAGAAGCACTTGCCTTCAACACAGCCTGAACTGGGGCCAGCCGTTTTAACTGGCGCCATCAGTCTCCTCCAGGTAATGCAATTAGATGCCACTAATATCTTGGGATGCTCTTCAAACTGCAAATGCACTTTTGCTAAACAGCACGCACTGTAATAACTAGTGACAGCACTCAAGGAGCCAGATTGAAAAAGCTTTTGCATGTGATTGGTTCAAGTAATTGCACATACAGAATGCTCCCACTGATAGAATTCATGAACTGAAAACAGATGTTATCCAAATATATTCTGGCTTGTTTGCTTTGTTGCCAGGCAACACAACTCACCTTGGGTTAAAACATGCATAGTAAATTTATAAGACGGGCTTGGGAAATCCTAAGGTGCAATTACACTTCTGCGGTCTGTTTGTTGGAGTTCTGCCTATAGATCAAGTCACCCGGGTCACTACCCAGACCACAGAAGAAAAAAAATCCACTCACAACTTGGTGGTCGCTATTGGGCTCAGGCCTGAACCTGCAATTAGGGCTCCATTCCATCTAAACAGGGAATCAGGTGTCTTGGAACCAATTTTCCTTCCTGTAGCATATAGATTTTTTTTTTTTTTTTTAAACTTAAAACAGCATTAAGAAAACTCAAGCTCTCCCGGATCATGCCAATGCTTTGTCATTCACGTTTAGAATTCAAACTGCCTACAGTAGCTCCCGAGTAGCTTAAAGTGTGCGGGGCTGTCAGACCATCGATGGCAATGCTCTCGCTATCTCGTAACAGTCAAAGTCGCCCACACAAGAGATGAAGACAGCCACCTTACTTAACGCACACAAACACACACATACATACAAGAGCACAACGTGCATCAAGAAAATGCCTCAGGGCTACAGACACGAGTAGTGTATCATCAAAAGTTCATTGAATCACTGTAATCTTGGGCTAAATCTCTTCACTTGACGGATTAACTGGAATATCAAAGAACACAATGCAATATAACTAAACAGGGCTGATCAGGAGCTGTGATAGCGACTATGTATCCAGAGAAAAAGAGAGAGAGAGGCAGAGAGGGAGGGAATGGGATCTGCGTCTTGCTCCCACTATTCCCCTCAAGGCAACGTCAGGATAAATCTTCTAAGGGATTATCCCAGCTACACAATGTTCTCTGTTCTGCCCATTGTATGCCTCTTTAAGCACAATTGATAAATTAGTTATTTATATTGTGGATGGATGAAAGTCAAACATTGGATTTTCTTTTGATTCAGCTGGTTTGGGAAGCATTACGAACAATGAGCTGCATGCGTTCTTCCCGTGCCAGATTCCACTGAGACATTCACGAATCTGTACAAGATTGCAAATTGGAGTGGGGAAACTTTAGCATGCCAGAAGTTTGGCTTTTTTTTTATTACCTAATTGTACCTTGCAGATATGGTTTTCAGAAGTACAGAACTGTCAGCTATGTCTCCAAGCTAAAGAAAGGGCGCTCAGCCAGCAGGAGTTAGACAATACTATGCAGTTGAGATGCTCTGCTTCACTAATTTCAGTTCTCCTGCCAGCTCAATAGGGGCCCAAATCAGTCTTAAATGAGTTACACATGGGATCAGATATCTCTGTGGGAACCCTCCTGCTTTTAATTTAAGGTAAACTAATAGCTTCATGTATTTGTAATTAAGAAAAAAAATAATATCCTGCTTTAAAACAGTATCATGTTATCCACTTTCGACTGGCAGCTCACTCTTCAATAGTTCATGAATTTTAATTCATTTCGGTGGTTAGGCCAATCCCCCTGTTGTATGAAGCGACAGAGAGTTTTAGTCAAATTGAATTACCCTCTCTGTGTGTTTCACTGGTCTCACCCCATACCGTCCTCATTTCCCTCATCATTCTACTCCTCCTCTTCCACCTCCCTTCCCTTTCTCTTCCCTTTCATTTTACCCTTCCTACGTTTCCTTATTTTACCCATCCCTTATAACTTTCTTATTTTCCTCATGGACTGCCTCGAGACAGCAGCAAGTTGTATGTCTGTGTTTTAACTCTGGTTGCCCCTAGCACATGTAAATGACTTTGGTACTTGATGTTTGAAGAGAAAAGATGAAGAAAAAAATCCCTAAGTGCAAAATCAAACAGATAAGAGGCAGGAATTTTCACTTTGCTGGGGAATGTGTGTCTTGACATGCACTGCCTTTTATGTTTTCCTTTTAAAGTAGTCAAGGACAGTTAGTTTTGGAGGCATTCTAATCCTGAATGTTAAGGATACATTTATGGGTTTCCATTTCTGTGACATAAAGTATTTTTTTTTATGAGAAATCTTATAGAAGAAGAACAGACATTGCTATAACTTTCACACTGAAGGTACAGGTTGGCCCTTGTGTTATCACCCAGCTCCATATGTGTGGCTCTGCACTCTGGAAATAGTCTACAGAATGATCATACATACATAAGCAACCAGCCACAGTCATATAATAAAAACCTGCTAGAGAGGAAATATCTCACATGCCAGGAAGTTGGTTGCTCAATGCGTTTGAGGCCATACGACCACATATGACCCACATTACACCAAGTCATTCAAATGACCTCTGAGGTGTTATCTCCAAAAGGCAAACATGGCAGCATTACTGCCCCCTCCTCCTTGCCAAGGATGCCAGAAAATATCTGACTTTGCAAAGATCCAGTCTCGCTGCATCCGCAAATTCACATTTTCAAGGTCAAATGTTGTATCGAGAATATGGGAGATAATGGTGTTACGATAAATTATGGGAATGCATCTCTTGCACAGTCCCAGACGGATAAATCGATGGTTTAACAGTCCTCAGTGATAAAAAGAGGGACAACCTAGCATGTCCTGTGGTACGGACAAGCGGCAACCTTGGCGAGATTTAGAAAGAGCACCACGAACAAAAGGGACAAGATTTGGTGGCAGTTGAGGTTAAAGGTACAGTGAGAATAAGATTAACGGTTAGACTATGAAATCTAGAAGGTTGAGAGGTTAGGGTCTTTCTTGTGATCCCTCTTAAGAATCTCTTCTTAACTTTAGGTGTGGAGCACTTTGTCCTTCTCCGACCTGGATCATCAGCAGTAAACCCATTAGAAAGAGAACACCAGATGACAAATACCCCAGGATCATGCTGAGTATTCATCTGCCACATTTGTCTGAGTGACAAAGCATTTCCTGCTGGCAGGGTCATCTTACAGGCTTACCATGCTTGTGGCCAATGGATACATTCTGTACATAACTCACAATCAACTCTTTTGATCTCATTGATGATGTCCATCATCTCTTAGGGGGGAAAGAATGACCATCCATGGATACATCCATCCACTGAATCCCACAGAGGCTTAATTGACATTGTCTGGGGGGAGACGCATGGCCTCCATTTCTTCCCAGCGTGTGTCTAAGCCCTGAGACAAGCGGTTGTACATTGACGAGTGGATAAAACTCCACAACGTAACCACAGAGACTGGACACCCCTGGCAATCTCTTTGTTGTGTCTAAAAATAGTGAGTCCCAACGGTATCTCTTGGAAAAAGCAGGCACACTTCATTATTTCATTATATCCCCCCACTCTGATTTACATGCACACCAGAAGAAGAGTAATTTTTATCGGAGCGTCATGGCTGTGGCGAGGAGCTGTGTACTGATCCCCAGCAGAATAGCAAGACACAAAACAAGCTAGAGATCCACTCAGTGCATTCCACCCTCAAGAGGCAGACATGATCTCATGTTATCCATGTTTCCCCCGAAGCATTAAAGCATATATGCATCATGTCAATGAGACCTGGACTGGGAAACTCAGCCTTTTCAGTCACCATGTTAAATAATGTATCAAGGATACGAATGGAGTTTAATTTGAGACGAATCCAGGATTCAGTGTTGCATCATCTTTTCTGATGCACTCAGCTTCATTCACTTGATGTTTTATTTTGCCTGTATGTGATGCATACTTAAGTACTTAGCTGTATTTGCATATTCCCATGCATATTCCCTAAGAAACTATGAATAATTCTTTATTCATCTTATTGCATTGACTCAGTGACAGTGCTCTGCATTACTGTGCACTTCGATCCATTGATAGTTGCCATTGAACTATTTGTGACCTCAGTGACTCTGTGCAGTCAGCACCCATAGCGAGTACATAGCAATATTGGACATATGAGTAGCAGCATGCTGTGCACCACTCATCGATTACACTGTATATCATATTGTTGTCCAGTCGAAAACAAATGAGGCCAACTGAGGCGTAAAAATATGAGTCTTGGCTCATATCTGCAAGAGCTGGTTGCATCCAGGAAATGATATGTAGGAAGAAATGCACTTGGGTACTTGCGGAGTTGAACTTTGATTTGTTACCAGAAATCTAAAAGACCTTATGTCATGTAAGGAGGGAACAACATGTTTTCTTGCACCTCCCAGGACAATGGGGTACTAAATAATCAGAGCCTGTTCTCGTAGGTGTACTTAATCATCCTAACACTCTTCCCAAACATGTTATCAATGGCCAGTGTTTGCATTGAAGAGGAAACCCACAAAAGACTCCCAAAGGATTTGCAGACATTGGTCGATGTGAGTCACCGGGGGGGTCAAACAAATGTGGTGTGCCTGGGTGACCTTAATCACTTCCAGGTTCATCCAGGCTCGGATTTCACTTGTGTGCCTTATTTCAGGTCACTGCCTCAAAGTCAAAGTAGGGCACAGTCATTATCTGAGGGAGCATAACACAATCATCCACACAATACAATAAGGTCGGCACAATTCACTGAAGTGTTGTCCATTACCTCTAGGCTTGAACATGTGTGCTCCATCACAAGCAGTGTCTGTCTATATGTGTGGAGAATAGGTAATATATGTAGTGAATTTGTCTGTAATACATGTGCAATTCTCCTGGATGCCTGGGTCTTTCTGTTTTGCTGGAAACAGAGAATGTGACCCCATTCACAGCAAAACACAGGCAGAGAAAAACTGATTTGGAGAGAATATAGCGGAAATTTCAGAGTATAGTCTATATACATTGACTCTTAGAAATATATATAAAAACGAAAAGAAAGAAAACAAGGTGATTACGGGCAACTGGGATTGAGTTGTTCTGATCCAACTATTCTAAGCACATTGGATTGGCTACATTTATTTATTGGAAAGGAAGAATATAAAACCAAATGATTGTGAGAGGCCAGATTGTTTCATTGGTTTTAGTTGTAAAAGATAGAGAAACTGCAATACTCTCTCAGGAGAAACTGCAAATTAAGTCAGTTCTTTAAAAAAAGAAGAGTTATAACCAAGACATTTCTGCAAAGGAGTGTTAAAAAAGAGGTGGTGTTAAAAAAAGTAGACTCTCAAGGGCTGTGTGAGAAGCACCAATTTCCCTCAAAATTCATGGCGCAGCATGACGTGAAGCCATATCACTTGATAATGACTGTCTGACCAGTCAAGCAACAAAGAACTCTGCAACAAGAAAAAATCCTGTCAAAATGACATGTAATAATCTATCTGACTGATCTTGGGAATGAGTTGCTGCTCTTTTTGAAGACTACATGCACATAAATTCTTTATGGCCATCAGTGAATAAGAAGACTCTTCAAAAATATCCCTGATTATTATGCTTTCATGTTTCAAGCTCTAGCTATCCTTCCACTTTATTGTGGAATATGATCCCAGGCATTATAACTATATTTTACTACCTACTGTATATTAAAAGCAGCATGCTATTCAGTTAAAGGTATTAAAGAAAGCAGAGCTGCTTCTGATGGAGAAAAGCGATTAGGTCAAAACTTTGTTAAAGGCTTAGAGATGTTTGCTTTGGTTTGCTGTGCAAGTTAATGCTGTGCCTTCGACTCAAAGAGCCAACGGTGTCCTAACATTAGTACAGGTAGAGATCCAAGCCATTAGAATGAGCTGTACAATGTGTTACCACAGTAGCTTTTTGTGGTTCGCCATCTATTATTCTCTGCTAATGGCTCTATGCATGCCTTCAAGCTGATATGCAACCAGTTTTCATACACATCTCAAGCACATGACATGCAGTGTATTTCCATTATGAGGAAGCACTTACATAGCACAGCACTGATGACAAGAAAATAAAATGTAATTACTGCATTAATCATAGCAAGTATGACACAGAGATATCAAGCTGTGGATATAGTTGCAATTATAACGTGTAACGTTCGTGGGTCTCATACAAACTGCTTTGAATGTAATCAGATATTCACATTTGAGTGTTTTTCAAGCATTCACTTTGAACCCTTTTGCTTGTCACTGGATGAAGTGAGAGCATAGGAAGAAAATCAGCATGCCATTGTGTACGTGTGGATTAACTTGCACTGTGTACATGTTTGAGCGGGATGCATTTGGGGCCTCTGCTTGTCTTTTGTGTTTCTGCCCCAGATTGAGCCTGACAGCCATGTACAATATCCTGTTATAGAACACAACTGCACAGACAAAGAACGAAGGAAAAGCATCAAATGCTTTGGCTGAACAGTCCTACCGTACGTGCAAACCTTTCCACAGTCATCCTACTTATGTCGTGGGAAGCTCTAATTAGCTAATGGGCTGATCTCATTAGACAAATGCTTTTGTTGCAGGTGTCCAGTCCAAGCTGAGAAGATTGCCAGAGGCATAAGGTTAGAGATGTGGGCTTAGAAAACCAATATAAACGACTTAATAGCTTATATGCCGCCATGCTTACACATTGCATGTGATCAGAGGTATCGCATTGCCACGGTTACTAAAAAGACACGATACTGCATCTTGTAGTTGTTACAGTGAAATCATATGCAGTCAGCTCTAGCAAATAAAAGTTGTCTTGATAGCTATTGTGATTTCCAATATGGCCGATGTACAACTGAAATAAGAGCAAACTGTTCTTTCTGTCTGTCTTATTTTTTACTGTACACCATAGAAGAGAAGGGGCTTGCCTCTGTCTGTAGTCAGAAGAGGTCAGCAGACTCACTGTTCAGTCCTGAAGTTCTACAGTTACCCTGAAGAATTCTGGATTCACAGTGTGAGTGTCATCCATACTAAAAAACAGTGGACGTAACTTCCAGAACTGAAAAGTGAAGCCAATGAGGAAGTGCCTTAAACTTGCATTATTTCCTGCCAGCAGGGGGCAACTCCACTGGTTGCAAAAAGACTTCCGCTTGTATACAAGTAAATGGGATGACCCTACTTCTCACTTGATTTATTACCACAATAAACTGTTTCATAAAGAATTTATGGTCTCAATCGCTGTTTTCAAAAGTCTTCTTCAATACAGCATGATTTTGTAAATTACGGTCCCATTAAGAAGAAAATAGACGATAAAGCAGTGGATACTTTGGGGTGTGGCTACCGTGTGATTGACAGGTCGCCAAGCTAGCAACAGGATAGAGGCTTAGCAATGCTAACCATGGCCATGTGTATATTTAACTAGGCGTGAACTTGTTTTGGGTGTTGTCTGTAGTTTTGCCTTACAACTTTGACCCTTTCACAGTGTGTTTTCACTTTGTAAAGTTAAAGTCGAGATGAAACGGAAGTTAGAGCGTCTTTAGCTTCTGTGTGATGATGTATTTCCCAGTAAAATGGAATAATTGAGCGGGAAATCAAATCCTTCACATTTGATTGGACCTCTGAAAAGTGGGCGGCCTAGAGTTAATGCAGTGTGGAGCCACAGGGAACTGTTAGCAATGGCTCCACACCTCCACACACACTTCCCTCGTCTGTTGTTGTTGTTGTTGTTGTTGTTGTTGTTGTTAGGAGGAGTACAAAGAAAGAGATGAAAGTGAAACGTTGCTTTTTTTTAACCGGCTGTGTGTCACAGCGCCCGACCTCCCTCCATGCTGCCAACTCAACCGGCACCGCTCACCTACTCACGTGCCGGCAACCGGCATCATCCGGCGGCTGCGGTGCCGCTGTTTCTGCCCGTGCTGCAGTGACACAGAGCCGGTTGAAAATCAGCAACATGTCGCTTGAATGTACAAGACCTCCGGCACATTGTGACAGCCGTGACAGCGAGTGGCCGCTATTGTTTTCACCTTGCGAGTCTATGTGTGTTTGTCAACGTCGTCACAACTGTTGTCACTGCTGTTGCTGTCCATTACAGCCGTTAAAAATCCACCAGATGACTTGCGTCAGCCGGTTGAAAATCTGCAAACTTGTCCTCTTTAATGATTAGCTTAACGGGGTGCCATTTCATCCTCCACCGATCCACTGTCTTGTCCAAACATAGTAACGTTTGTTTTCAAAAGCCCAAGATGGCGATGGCCAAATGCCAAACTCCAGGCTTCAAAACGGTTGTCCACAAACCAATGGGTGACGTCACGGTGGCTACAGCCACTATTTTGTACAGTCTATGGTGTCATCACATTGAAGAATAGACAGCTTCAAACGCGAGTACTCATGGAGATATCACCCATGGGATGTCTTCTTTATAGCATGTCCAATGCGCCAGAACAGGGGGTGTTTGAAATGCAGTGATTAGCGCAGTGTCCAGTTAATTTTAACAGGGTTTGCAATGGGACTAATCAGGAATTAAGAGTCGGCATCTACTTTAAATCGCCTTCTTTATGCATTCGTGGGCGGATACTGTCAGGATGGAAAAAGGCAATTGTCTGCGGCCTCCCGATTATCCCCTGGAAAAGCCTATAATCTGGCTGAAAGTACTTAAAGAGTCAAGCAGCAAAATAAACAACATTGATTATCATTCCACTGTTCTTTTTTCTTTTTTTTTTTCCGAGGTGGACCATGCAGAGAGGGAGGGGGTTGGAGGCTAAGGTTGCGCCTTCCCCCGTCAGCGCCATCTGCTTGGGCAAATGTTAAGGCAGGCTAAATACCCCCTGAGTCCTCTGTTCAAACCAGATTATCAGCTATTCTAAGGAGGCGGACGAGCATCTTATCGTCTCCCAATCTCTTTTACAAAAGCAAATCAAGAATTCTCTACAAGGATTACCAGGATTAAGCAGGACACAGACATGGCCCGCCTTGGACAATGTCTTAAGTTGTTGCCTTTTAGTCTGGCTACCTCCAGCATGCAAACATGCAACGACTGTCATACACTGTCCTTAACACGGGTTAATTGTCTTGAGCTAAAACATCACTTTCAGTAATGGTTGTTTTTTGTGATAAATGGTATATGGCCTATAGCGTTTTGCCACACAATGCATCTAATATTACACTACAGTGTTCAAATGCATTCATTTTTCAACTGCTGTAACTCATTTAGTTGTAGAGCTCAGTTACACTTGAGAAAAGAGCCTCTGCTTTACACAATATTGACAGCATCGCATAGTGTTGAACAATGGCCCATGGGACGTGGCTAGGTTTGAAAAGTGCATTTATTAGCCCCCACAGCATGATAGATTACTGGGCAGGTTTTCCACTGTATGCTTCAAAGAGGATAAAATGAGGGCCAAATTTCAATGCAAATAACCTCGATGTGGCTGTAGCTTAGTCACAGATGTCCACAGAATGCAGATGCACCTGGTAGCTAAAATGATAAATACATTTTGCCTTCTCTTTGCCTTCTCTTTACTATATTTGGTTTCGTGTTCAGAGGGGGATTAGTGTTAAATCTGCCTGGGCAAAACTAAGGTTGAAACCTTGTGATTACTTCAAAGAGGGGTGGGGTGAGGGAAATGGGGGGAGCGGGTGTCTCAGAAAGAATGCTTGTAAAGCTCACTCATCCCTACTGTAACAACTGGAGTAACACATATTCAACAAGACAATCAAGCACTGACAAAGCCATGCCAAAGCAACTACATCTCCAAACATTTTTGCGTGCCTGTCAATCCTACACGAAGGATCACGGTGGATTTCAACCCATTCTCATTCCCAACTCGTCAGATGGATGCTTTGTCAGGACACCTTCACTATTGAATGCACTGGGTAGCCCTGCACGTCAAAATAAGACGCTCACGGACGCAGTTTTAAACACGTGGGACGCATGTTTATGTCGTGAATACAAATAAAACCACTTGGGTAAGTTTAGGAAAAAGACCATGACACAAACAAAGCTACTTGTTTATGTTTAGGCAATAAAAACACTTGGGTACGTTGGGAAAAGACCATGGTTTGGGTTAAAATAAGTATGTGTGTTAACATTGACTTTAGGTTTTGGTTTCACACAGGACACGAACAGCGGTTTCCAGGGTCAAATCCTATGTTTGCTTGACCCATGCACCCTCCCTAAAACACTTTTTTCGCTCTTAATACTGGGGATGGCATGGATCACAGAAAAAATCAGAACTGTTCGGTTCGCTAGTCACGGTTCTGGGCACGTGTGAACCACACAGATTCCAGTAAATAAGGCTTGCACAGAAAAAAACGCAATATAAAGTTGGTGGGGGGAAAAGCCTTGCGCCGATAACCCAGTGACTTCAGTTGGCACGGAGAAAAGGAGCGGAGCACAGCAGCTGTCAATCAGTGTCGGTCTGCTGCATGAGAGCATTACGGCCGTGTAGGAGGCTTTTTACTGTTACCAGTGACAATGGCAGAAAACGGTGGTGGATAAAACGACGACTGTGTAGGCTACTGTGCAACATGTGTGGCTTATTATACAAGCGACAATATTTTGAATATTATGACCCATCTCCCAGCGTGTCCGACAGGCAGCACGCGGAAAATAAGAGTAGAGTAGGAAACAGAAACTCTGTGTCCCGCTCCTCTAAAACAGTCAAAATCCAAACCTGAAGTATTCAGGGTTTACAGTGAAGGATATGCAGCCGTATGCAGACACGGAGGATGTGGGATTTCAGCATGTGTTTAAAGTAACGTTACGTGGGTCGAGCTATAAAATCCCCTCTCCCTATGGAGTTCCATTTGTACCAAATTCCCAAACTTTATTTTTCTTGCAGAACATGAAAATGAAATGAACAGAGCAGTGTTGTTTTGAAAACGGTGTACAGTGTGTGTTTGGTTTAATGTGTGTAGCCTTTATAAATGTTGATGGCCTTAGCCTCTAACGTGTGCTTTTTTTAATAACACAGTGGCACTTTTCCTTTTAATAATATGTCCAACCATATTTCCTTCATTGTATTTCAAATACTGCACTTTAATTGAAGAAAACTAATATCAGAGAATTGAGACATATGTAGGCGTACTGTTGTTATAAAAAGTCTAGTGTTGGTTGATTTTATGCCTCACTTTATTTTGATGGCCTTAGTCTATAATGTGGCCATTTTTAAATAAAAATAACAAAGCTGCAGTTTTTGTACAATAATTGGAACCGAATCGAAAACCGTGACCCCGAAACCGTGAACTTGACCGAACCGTGAATTTTGTGAACCGTTCCACCCCTACTTAATGTTACATGATGTCAGAAGCACTTGTTCTGAGCGTCTAATATTGCAGCGGTTGGGTTTACATTGGAGTTAGTTGAAAGCCCGGTGTGTCTCATACACACATACACCTTGTGCATCTGTATCAGACACTGAGGGCCGTGACAAAGCAGCGGCGGTATTTGACGAGTTGGGAATGAGAACGGTCTGTGGATTTCTCTACCTGGGTTATTTTAGGGAAGACAGAGACACACTAACTGTCTTGCAGGCACACCAGCAAACCATATGCTCCTTGCACACTATAAGCAACTACTGTTTTAGATCACACTTTTAACAAGGAACAAACAATTGTACAAGCAATCGATGTTCCTCAGATCCCCGCTCCACAGTCACACCTCGTTTAATCAACAGAATTGTTTTCAATGAAAACAATCTCCGGGCTGTGGAGCTACTCAGTGTCTCAGAAAGAACCACTCGGCGGGCTTCCACACTGATTTGATTGTTGCACACACAAAGGTAGCTAGACCACCGCAGCTATGGGGGATGATTGAATTATTCAGTTTGGCAGAGATTTGGCAGCAATTGTGTGGAGTGTTGCCTTGAGTGGAGTGCAACAGAAAGACAGCATCGTCTTGTTTCCTGCACCACTGCACATCACATGCATAAATAGCCCCTGCTTAGAAAGTCAGTATCGCTTCAGGACAACTTCACTTTATACTCTGAACATGCTTGACGCTCAGCTAATTGATCTACACCTCCCCATAGACAGTCTGAGCATTAAATGATCGATTTAAAGCATTAATCATATTTATATTTGTGCATTCAAATGAGAGGCATGGGTTTTAGTAGAAGTACAAAATGCCATAATACAAGTTTGATGTTTAAAGTCCCCCTCCAGACACATTTTAATAGTATGTAATAATACTATGATATGATTCATATTTAGTTTAACATGGTTTTCCCACATAAAAAGTAAATATTGAAAAAACCTCAGAGAAGAGGTGATTACATTCTAGCATCTACTCTAGGTTGACCAGTGAAAGTGCTGGCTAGGCATATCGGATTCAGCCATAGGCCTACATGTTTGAGCCTCACGCCGGGTCCAGGCAGGAGGTGGCGGGGCAGTCGGCTTGCAGGCAATCGCGGATCGTTTGAGCCTCGGGGCAGGCAGCGGTGGCATGCAGAGCCACGCCGGCGGGCAGCCCGTTCACGGAGCCCTGTGGGCGGGCAACCGCGGATCGCTGAGCCTCGGGGCGGGCAGCCGTGGCAGCACGCAATCTGCAGCAAAATTGTCTACGTCCTGTCTGAACCCGGCATCAGTCAGACCCAGACTCAGATGAAGAGTCTGTTGTGCACCAAAACCGGCAACTAGCAAACATATCAGAATGGTAAATGTAGTTAGAATATTTTACTTGTTTATTTGTGTGTTTTCACTCTTGTTAGATTTCAGGTTTATTTGGTGTTTTTTTGCATATTAGACAGTGATCGGTTTTTGTGACGTATCTAATCTAGCTTGGCAGATGTACCTTTGACTCTGCACCTAGACAAGGTCACCTAGACTCCCCCTTCAGAGGAACGTGAAAACCAGTTTGGAGTAACGCATTACAAGGTAACGCGTTACAGTAACTCTGTTACTTTGGGCAGTAACCAGTACTCTAATGCATTACTTTTTAAATGAAGTTACTGGGAGGTGCTCGGCTGGCTGTGATCATGTAGCCTACCTGCAACGTGACGTTCACCTCTCGTCAGAGCAGCAATGTCGGCAGTGTGGAGATATTCTAAGACGAAAGATGATGACAAAAGTAGAGCAGAATGAAAACTACGGCTGGGTACTTGGCAGCAGATAACGTTAAGGCTAAATGATCATAAGTGGCTGTATTACACTCAAAATGATTACAACAGCGTAACGTGCAACAGTCTGCAGCGAGTCGTGTCTAGAAGATAACCCTAGCTTTGCAAAAACCGGCGAAAATTGGCAAAAACTCTCGCGAGACTCATTCCTCGGCCACCTAACCCTAACCATACCATTCGAGGTTAATATCTAACCATATCAATGTAACCTTTACTATCCGAGCTTAATGACTAACCTTACCCGTGTAGGGAGACTTTGGCAAATCTAGGGTTAGCTTAGCCACGACCTCTGCAGCGTAAAGACACAGCTAATTGCAGCTAACATCTTACCGGTGTGGAAGTTAACTTGCAGTTGTACTTTTCCAGATACCACGGCCACTGCTGGAGTCGGAGATAACGGAGAAACAACGTAACTTTACGTAAAACCTTCCCGCGTCCCTGAAGTCACCGGTGTGACAACATTTGCGTTCCGAGTTGTGCAAATAAACAACAAAACGTGTGCGTGCACTGACCATGGCACTGACCACTAACGGAACTTAATGGTGTGTTCAGGTGCCCCTCGTTAATTTGTGATGCGTCCAGGTGAACTCGTAAAGAAGAAAGTTTTAGTTAAAAGTCACTAAAACGTCACAGTATCGCATTGCCTTTTAGTGGAAGTAACAAGTAAAGTAACTTAGTTACTTTTTTTAATGAGGTAACTGTAACTAATTACTATTTTTCAGTAACTCGCACAACACTAGTGAAAACACCTCTAGTGACAAACTTTGCACAAACAAGTCAGTATAGTCAAGGTCAGACATTTTAGGGGACATAAGCCTAAGAAAAACACATTTCTGAGTGGAGGGGATCTTTAAACACACAGATGTGTGTGAGTGGATGCCAAAATCATAAAATTCATAACTTGTAAAGAGGGAGAAACAAATCCATACAGACTTTCAATCACTGATTTAGTTTAGAGAAATGGAATAAAATACCCTTATTGTTGCTCAGATTACTCCCTTCACATTCCTTTTAAAAAGTTAGCTGAGGCAGCAACTGCAGCAATCTTTTATTTGAAACAATGTGTAATCTTGAATTGTCATTCTATACCGTCTGCAGCAGATGACTGTGATCTCAGCGGAGAATGTCAGTGACTTGTAAAATCAATGTAATGTGAAGAAAAAAAATGAGTTTTGCCATCTCTATAGCTCCTTTGGAATGTTATCATGAATAACGAATAGGTTCTAGTTTTATGTTACATTCATCAGAGGGGAAGAATTGATAAAGGGTGAGGTACTGATTGCACTGATTGTATTCTCAAGGTTGTGGAAAGTCACCAGGCTTTTACCACTGCACATTTTTTTTTCAACTTTATATATGGTTTCAGATGAATCTTATAGAACTTATTATCCATAACTGATAATAACCATGTATGCTCGATAACTGCAGTGCATCTAAAGGTTTTATATTGCAGGAAAGTGCTGTGTATAAGAAGCTTTACTGAAAAAGCCTGAGAGCAATACTGTGAATGGTGAAATAAAGAAATCGAGGAGGAAAAAAAGAAAAAAAAAAAACAATTAATGAAGACCATATGGATAGCCTCACTACCACAGCACAAAGATTTGCTGCCTGTGTCTGTGTAAGCTCTTCTATGCGGGGTCTGTATATGTTGCTCCATCTGTAGACATATCATTGCATTAAATGTAATCAAACTTACTACATATATAACTAGCTTCCTGGCCTGTTAGATGAAATTGAATACTGCGTCCTCATAAATCATGAATCAATATGTCAGCAAAGAAACTGTGGAATCACTTCCCTCAGTGACACACTGTAATACAACCACGGGACAACCTTTAAAAGTCATTTTATAGATGGTAAAAATCACCGGGAATGCACTTAATGTGCGCTGACCAAAATCACAAGCGCATGCTGAGACCTGTAACAACTGCACATTTCTGTGGGAACAGAGGAGCAACAATAAAAAGGTCCAAAGACATACCAAATACATTTTCTGTTATAAACCAGACGGGCAACTCCTGCTTCCACTGAATCTTTTTTTTTTCATTTCCTGCCATCCCTTCTTGCTCACCTTTGACTTTGCACCCCAAACAGAAGAAAAATCCATTCATCGCCTACTCTATCTTCATGCACAAATGTTAAGAAAAATGCTGTGGCTGTGTTGGAGTAGTTTTTTTATTTTATTTATTTTTTATTTATGGCTCATTTGAAAACATTTCATTACCTAATTATGCATGACACGAAAAATCAAATCATAATTTATCTAGCTCAAAGAGATACAACTACCTTATGATCTACCCGAGCTCTGTGTTTTTTTTTAAGCAAGAACGAGGCATTTAGCAGGTTTACATTCATCTATTAATAGAAGGCTGACATTTATGCACTCTCTATATGAGAACGCTCTACTTGAGTGTGCACCATTTTCTCAAATCACCAAGGACACTTTCCCCGAGGGAACTGATTAGCTCTTTCTCGGTTTTAAAATATGAAGTAACTTTGATAAGCAATTAAACATTTTCTGTTGTCTCTACTCTGGCTTTGTTTTATGCCTTTCAAGTCTGTATTTTTGGATCAAATCCGCATAAACAGTGCATAACACAATGTTAGAGCGACGGTTATTGCACCCTCTAGCATCAATCTTCCTCTCAGATGTGTAAAACCCTGTGTTTGTGTACTACTGTACATCATAATAGCAGGGTTATCATTATCAAATGATCATTATCAGCTCTCATGGAGGAGAAAAAAAAAAAAAGAAAAAAAAAAAATAGAAATGTGTTGTTCCAAAAAAAGATTTTCTGCTGCTGTTTTCTGTCTGTGCACTTCAAAGGATGTGCTCCCACCAAATTTCCATAACTTTTTATCTGTAATCTGTTCCTAATGAGCGATGTATATCTAAACCATTTCTCCGTCTCGTTCTCCTAGTTAAAAGCTATATTGTTGAAAAATGTAGAAGAGAAGGAGGCATGGGCAGTCTTTCTAACGCTGAAATGAGCCAATTAATGTGTCCAAACCAACAGAGCCACACACACGTCTACAGGCCACAGCCTGTTTGACATACACTATATGCTACTGGCTAACTGTATATGAGAAACACAAATGATTATTCTACAACATGTGTTTTGCCTCATTTTAGTCGTACTGTTCTCATGAAGCAGATGCAGTATAGTGTGCAGAAAACTGAACTGGCTGAGTGATGCAGACTAATATTGAATGCTCAAAGCAATGAATAAGAAGAGTCGTCAAAACATGCAATACAATGCAAAAGACTTTAATAAATTTCAGAAGCGCACACATACATAAACAAAACATTTACAGTTTTCTCCACACTGGCAAATCAAAGTCAATTACAAAGATCATGTAAGGTGCATATTGTACTTCACATTGAATAAAAGTGAGGTTGTCTGTCTCCCTTACAAGGACAAAAGCTGTCCCCATGTATGAGTATTTTTTTTTCTTTTCCCCAAAAGATCAGGCAAATCTAATCATTACACAGTGCTAGGATGCTATGTATATTTCATACTGTGGCTCCTACGCAGTAGTGAATACATTTGATACCATAATTACATGAATATACCTCCTTCAATAATAACAACCTGCCTCACAAAGAGGCAACAAACATAAAATTAAAAGCTTTAAAATAGACATAGTCTGGTAGAACCATGACATATTAAGACTGGAATATAATCAAAAAAAGGCTTCTGGTCCGTGCAGTCATTTCATTATAGTCTCTCACAAGAGGGGAAACAGCCTCTGGTCCAGTCCATCTGTACATTTCCAATTGAATACACAGGCTATGTCCATTTTAATGTCTCTAATTCTATGGTCATATGTATGTAGGTGCCTTTAATGCCTTACCTATCAAAGCAGTCTTTAGCTTACCAATTACTATTGAACAACAATGCTGCTAACCCATCAAGCCATTTACTGGTGTATACTGAAGAAATTATCATAGTCAGGACGTACTGTACCATAATGATTCTATAGGTGTAGAAACAGGAGAAGCAAAATGATGCTCTGAACAAAACGCCTAAGAAGTAGTAAGTGCACCATAGTGGATTTTCTGTCAAATGTTAACTTATTGCTGTTTTTAAATTGAAGCCTGGATTACCTTTTCATTTTGGTGTGTTCGATCAGAAAATTTCTTTTGTCAGTGTAAATAAGTGCACAAAGTCAAGTCATTTTTTTTTTTTTTTTTTTTTTTTTTCTTAAGCCCAACAAATCATTTTAAAGACTGCCTGAGGATTATTATTTTCTTTTTTTTGCCATCTGGAATCATTTTAACGTGGATCTCACAGGTTAAATCACTTCCGAATTGAAAGCGAAACACAAAAGGTCAGGCTTAGTGCTTTTCAAATCTGCCCTACATAAACAGCTTTTGATTATAACCCCAGCAGTTAGTCCCTTGTGATTGTGGCTTAGCTCAAAGTATTAAACTTGTCCTACCATTCCTCCCACTGTAATAACAGCATGGCGATCGGTAGCACGGTAGTAAAAGCGCTACAAATGTGGTCGTATTTGTGGGGCCATGCATAATCTCTGTAACGTTAGCCACGCTCTTCACTAACGACGCTACCAGTGGCATCAAAAGTGGGACAGAAAGAGGCGAAAGTTGACAGAAAAGGTACACTGTGATGTGGGCTCAATACTAATGTAAGCCTACGGGCTGTAGACCTTGCAGCATAAATACACTATAAGTCATTAGTTCCGTGAGCAAGCCCAAATAGAGCAATGTCAAATGATACAAAAAAAAAATAAAAAAAAATCAGAAAGTAAGAAAATAAAATGGCCACCAGGCAGTTTTTGAAAACAAGGCAAAGAAATGGAATCAATAAATATAAACACCATCAACTCTGTGATAGATATGCATACATACATATAAACATACTTTACAGATCTACTGACTGTATTTGACACCTATTTTACAGAGTGGGTGCTG